>CAEFZY010041663.1:0-57270 GCA_903066815.1 Brachyrhaphis roseni
GAAGGTGTGAAAATGACCTCAGCAAAGTATATGGACTTTCTGACTGATCACTTTCTTTCATGGTTCAGAAAGAAGAGCCGTACCTTCAGCAGCAAAATCATCTTCATGCATGACAATGCACCATCTCATGCTGCAAGGAATACCACTGTGTCATTGGCTGCTATGGGCATAAAAGAGGAGAAACTCATGGTGTGGTCACCATCCTCCTCTGACCTCAACCCTATTGAGAACCTTTGGAGTTTCCTCAAGCAGAAGATTTGAGGGTGGAGTGCAGTTCATATCAAAACAGCAGCTCTGGGAAGGTATTCTGACATCCTACAAAGAAATTCAATCAGAAACTTTCCACAAATTCACAAGTTCAATGGATGCAAGAATTGTGCAGGTGATATCAAAGAAGGGCTTCTATGTTAATATGTAACTCTGTCTGTTAAGATGTTTTTGATTTTAGTACATGTGACCACTTAATGCTGCATATGCAAAGAATGACCGTTTGCAGTTCTTTATAATCCATAAAATGTTTAGAAAATTTGTTGTGCATAATAATTTGGAACAGTTCATTTTGAGTTTTTTATTTTTGAAAAAAATACTGTTCTCATGGGGAGCTTTGTTCAGTAAAATTAGATTTATACTGTAATAGTTCATGACTTGAAAATTATACTGACCATCATTTGCATTGACCATTTAAGAAAATCTGAGAAAATATCACTTGAATAATAATTTGGAACACGGTGTATATCAGTGAATCTTTTTGTATAACCGAACTAAACAGTCATGCTTTTGTACCTGCAAGCCGAGCTTCGATATTCTGCAAACCCTCCTTCAACTGCTGATTGTTGGGCTCTTTGCGGAGCCCCTCGTGGTACGTCACTCTGGCCTCCTCTAGCCGGCCGAGAAACTCCAGAGCGGCAGCTTTGCGGGAGTATCCCTGCAGGAAAAGTTGGAAGGTTTGAAATCAATATTTTTCCTTCCGATTCCTCAAATCGTAGCAAGGTACGAGAACTCTCACCTTGCCCCAGTCGGGCTTGATCTTGATGGTCTGAACGGCGTCCTGGAAAGCGTTCTCATAGTTGCCCTTTTTGGCGTAGGCAGCAGAGCGGTTGCTGAACAGCACATGGTTTGATGGATCCAGAGCCAAGGCCTCGGTGTAGCAACGGACAGCTTCATCAATGTTTCCCGCACTCAGCGCCTTGTTGCCCTGGTCTTTCAATGCTGACACCTAGAATTCACACATTTACTAAATGTTAGCACATACAGAAAGCCCAGTAGAAGACGGATGTAACCTTCGACAGCTGCTACCGACAGATCTGAAAAAAGAACAGCTGTTTGTGCTGAGCTGCTGATACAGGAATGCATTCATTGTGCTTAAAACACATTCTACAGGAGTAAAATAATAATAACAAAGGAGATTTCAACAAGATTTTAGTGTAATTTGGAGGGAATATAAATGTGATAAATAGCTTAAAAACTTCATGTAGACATCTTTAAAAAGAACTGGCATACATTATAAAGATTTGATGGATTCGTTTTGATGTTTAACCAACAACTTATCCCATCTTAACAGTAATAACACTAAAGAACATGAGAAAGTGATAAAGTAGTATTTATCCACACTACTTCGACCAGAGCAGTCCAGCTCCAGACCCTCTGAGGACTGATTTTGATCAGTATTACCTTAAACTCACTAAACGGAACCCAGCATCTAAATCTTCCAAAATAATTCATAAACATCGCTACTCGGGATGGGTGTGGCTATTTGTTGTTGTTTTTTATCCTCCACAAGCATCGTCTGAACAATAGTTTCCTGAGCTTTGTGTTGATGCTTTAATTGTTCTTAGCACAAAAAAAAAAAAAAAAAAACTTGAAATAGGACAAAACTGAAGTTTGTTTTTGGAAATATCTTCAAATGAATCCATCCATAAAACTCTAACATAATGTACTCACTACTTTTTTTTATTTCAAAAAGCTGCTAATATACCTCATAAAACCATTCTAAGTCATAAGCAGATACTTTCAGTGAGTATGTGGTTGTAACTGTACTGGCCATCACCTTGAATATTTCTTCAATGTTAGCAGCATAACCATGACAACACTCTGAACAATAGATCAGTAAAGGTATTAAAAACCAACCATATGTTTTTCAAGTACCTACAGTTGAAAGAACAATTGCACTAAAAGGACAACTTTTATTTTCTTCAAATTCAGGAGTTTGCATCCACTATGTTTGTACATTATTGTACTATTACAATAATAATAATAATTGCACAAAGCAAAAAAAAAAATCAGCAGGGCTGTCAGTAAAAGCATCCACAAGTCTGAGTCACAATTTCAATACACCTCAAAGTGCCATGTTAACCTAGTCAAACATTTATATGCAAGTGCAACAGAATGTCCAGCCCTCATACTGGACGGAGATGAGCTCAATGTCCCAAAAGGTCTTTTGGTGTGAAATGTATGAATCGACCTCAGAACAAAAGCAAATGACTGTGTGAAGACGTTAGCCGAAGCTAGCAAGAGATGATGAAACAAGTCCTGTGGGCTGAAAGGCCACTTAGCCATGAAGAAGCTATTATTACAAGAGCAACATTAAGAGATTACAGTTTGCAAATGCACTAAAGGACAAATGCCTTAGTGTTGGGAGACGTGCTTTGCTGTCTGATGACAATAACATTTAAGTGTTTGGCAGTAATGTCCTTTGTTAGATTGGACAGGAAACAGGGAAAGCCATGAGCAGTAGCATCATGTTGTGTTGTAGGAGGAATAGGTTAAATTTGCAATATATTGTGTAACACAAGAGGACAAAGCTCTGATCCCAGCCTCAGAAAATTTGTAGGCCGAGTTGAAAATATTTGTGCAAGCAAGGCACCCTACAAACGTCAGATGTTCAAATAGAAATGGACAAAAACTACAGCAAATTACTGTGAGAAGTCTGTGGGATGGTATCCAAACTGTTGCCCTAACTGATCTAAAACAAAGGAAAAAAAACTGATTAAAGAAAATTTAGACTGAATTACTGAGAGAAAAAAAAAGGTATTTTATAAAATGTGTATAAAGCTCGACTGTACTTCACCTTGTGTATTCTATTTCTAGTCATTGCAAAGTATCCATTTAAAAAAAAAAATAAAAAACTATAACATTTTATCTTAAATATTCTGTTTTAGGTCACAAATGTTTATCTTTAACTCTGAAATAAAGAAGAAAACTTACAACAGAATTCCACATTTAAAATGCTTTATCCATACACGTCCTTGGCAATATTTGAGCAGTATTTTAATGTTCCTTTCAAATTGTGTTTTGATATAGAAGTTGTGACATTGTAACCCAGTATTACCAGGTGTAATATTGGCACACACAGCAAATTAAATATAGCCTTGTGGCTTCTAGGCTAGGTAAATCTTATTTTCTATAACCTGTTAATATAAAACTTCATATTCTTGAGAGTATGCACACACTTCTATGCGTGCAGTGCGACTGTTTCAATCTATGTGTACACCATGTTCCGTTATATACATCGAATAATAATTACAGAGCAACTCAATACTTTACTGACTATGGAGACCGTTCAAAACATGAACCACCATCTGAAAACCTTTCGATTGAAAACTGGAAAGTTCGAGAGGTCACGACAGTCTCTGTCGGCGTGCGGCTGTAGCCATGACAGCGGCGCCGTGTGCATCTAGAATGATCCTCCGGTCTGAGTGCGAGCTCGTGCTGAAGCGAGTCCCAAAAACACACTACAGCACGTGCCGCAAGAGAAAAATTTAAACAGACAGTGCCACTCTTCCTCAATAAACAAATGAATGAAACGAGTCCAAAAAAAATCCATATGCTTCAATGAACTAAAGTCCTCGCGGTGTGAGCTCCATTAGCTGTCGCGCAAAGGTTAGCTAACTCTAGTTTCACTGAGACGTTTTACCGTCAAGGATATTGAAGTAATTGAAGCACTACTTTGAAACGATAAAGTAATAGCCCTGAAACCAGAAGCAGTTTTATTGGGACATCCTGCTATACTGCGAACTAATATAACGAGCTAGCGTAACGTTTAGCCAAGACTGATTTATCTCTACGGGGTTAGCTGCAAACAGAAGGCTGATCAGTTTTTGGTTAACTGATCAGCCTTCTGTTTCTATTTACCAATTACAAATACATGACAAAATTTCACTGTTAACAGTTTCCAACATATTTCGTATTTCCTAACGGCTTAGAAAAGCCCACTCTCTAATCTAAATGGCTGCAGTGAATGACGCTAAGCTAACAAGCTAAGAAACGCTGAAATCTCTCAACGCTAAAGCTAACTGACGACGCTAATCTACAATATTTTGTTGGTAAATATTGCAAATTCAACTTAAACGAAATACGCTAAAAGACTTGGTTTAAACCCCGAAGTTAACAACAGACAAGGAAATAAGTTAAGGGACACTTACTTTCTCCATGGTGCACGCATGCGATTCTTTCCAGAAACTACTTCGGACCAGCGCCTCCCCCTGAACAATGTGTGCAAGTTGCCAGTTTGGGATGTTGAAAATCTGCATTCAGTGCGTGGGGCTGAGCCACAGCACCAATATATACTCTACCTGAAACTTCCAGAAGAAAGGGGGGAAACTATACCTAAAGATGTCCTGCTCAAGATATGTTTTTTTTTTTTTGTTTCCAGATTCTCCATGTTGTGTAATTCATTACATGTCAAATATTTATAATATTGCAGATCAACAAACCTTCTTAGAAACTTACATACTAAAAAATAAACCTAAACTTGTTATTTTGTGGTTTTGTGTATCAAATAGTCGTCTAATAATGTAATTAAATAAACTTGTACGCATTAATAAAATAATAACCGATGCGTTTTTTTACAATTGGAAAAAAATTGGCCTTTTTAAATGAAGGTAAAAAAAAAAAAAAAGTTGTTGTTTTACGTCGCTAAAGCCATCGCCGGATAAGGTTGTCACGTCTAACAACCTTAAAAAAATATGGCAAAATGTTTTAAAGAAAAAATAACAAAGTAAGCTGATTCATTCTAATTCAATTCAGAAATACCTTTCTTTATCCTAAAGTGAAATTAAATGTTTGAGTTATTCTAGTAACTTAAAAGTCGTTTTGGATGGTGATGCATTTCCCTATGGGGTGTCAAACTCCAGTCCTCGAGGGCCGGTGTCCTGCAACTTTTAGATGTGCCTCTGCTGCACCACACCTGAATAGAATAATTAGGTCATTAAGGCTCTGGAGAACTGATCTACACAAAGAGGAGGTAATCAAGCCATTTCATTTCAGTGTGTTGTACCTGTGGCACATCTAAAGACTGCAGGACAGCGGCCGTTGAGGACTGGAGTTTGAGAAAACTCTTGTCACTTGAACTTCGATGGTATCTCAGGAAACAAATTTCAGATCATAGAACATAATAAAACTTTATTACTGTTTTGAATACATGACCTTTTCAAATCTGTGGGCCCATACTTGCTTGTGGCATCCAGAATTCTCAAATACTATGTATTGTGTTAATCTTTCAAATATCTAAACTAATTTAAACTTCACTTGTGTAAACATTTATGGAAAGCTTCCTCTTAAAAGTACATTTTGTTCGTCGAAACACTGAAAAGTAATACTAGTTTGTTTGAAAGTATCTCATAAAAGAAAACATAATTTACAATGAATAAATACCACAGCATCAAAACATTTTACAATGTCATTTGAACCAGTAGTTTCCCTGGTGGAGCCCGCCTGTAATAGATATGAAAGGTAACAATGTGCAAAATCATGCTTCTGAAACAGATAGGATCCTAATTAGTTGTATTAAGAAGCCCCGAACTTACTTGCGGATCATGAACGCATCATGATTGGTGGCGCGTGAACCTGCGGAGCTTTCCTCTTTCCAACGTGCTGAACTGAAAAATAATCTGCGTCATTATCTCCTCGGTTACCTTGCAAACTTTAGGTAAGAAGAACAAGTTATATGTACACACATTTCTTAAGACGATAAAGGATAATAAAAGTAACCAGTTGCTACATTTCACACCTGTTACTAAGTTAAACAATCTTGCCAACGCAATTTGCTAGCATAACGTTTAGCTCACGGTAATAACGTTACAGTAAATCTTTGATGAACTTGTAAAAAGCTTAAAAACTTGGTAACTGGGTACTTTCCCCATCGTGTTTGTAACAATAATGTCCAACACACAGTAGAGTTATCTTTAAATGAGTTTTTCTGTATTTTCCTTCTTGTTTTGCTAATATTATAATATCTGTTAAAGGAAAGAATTGCCGGATTTTGTGAGCAAACATGAGGAGACAGGAACAGCAGCTGGACCGACCAGCAACAGGTTTGTTAAAAAATATCTCATTAAAAATAAATTTTTAAAAAATTGTCGTAGTTATTGGTCCAGTATAGTTCGTATCTTTTTTTATTTTAATTTTTTAAGTAGCGTAGTTTGCACCAAATATGAAGAGATATAATTTCACAAATGTACTTGCATGTATTCTATAGGTTTGCTTTCTTATTCTGGAAAAAATAAATAGTGCAACTCCCTCCACCCCCATCCAATTGTCTTGGTAA
This sequence comes from Brachyrhaphis roseni, assembly GCA_903066815.1. Lineage (NCBI taxonomy): Eukaryota > Metazoa > Chordata > Actinopteri > Cyprinodontiformes > Poeciliidae > Brachyrhaphis > Brachyrhaphis roseni. The sequence goes on from CAEFZY010041663.1 coordinate 6,545, forward strand.
AAATAGGTAAAAAAAAAAAAAAAAAGAATGTTTCATTTGCTTTCTCTGTTAGGCTACCTCCCTGTGTCACTCTTTAACCAGAGGAAGAGAAACAGAATTCCTCTGAAATCCGTTCCTGGTGAAAATGAGTTCTTTTCCCCAAGTGAATACATGGCCAGCACCAGTTCAGCTAGTTTAGGCCCCTCAGGTATTCACGCTTCTGTCACTAGGTGGCGGCACATTCACAGAAAATGTTAACAATACCAGACTAGTTTTGAGACGTTTTTAATCTCCTGGGATGTATTGTGTGTCTTTTCAGCAACGTATGAATGTTACCAGGCCTCAGATTCTTCTCCTAGTGCTCCTCAAAGCCATCAGTGGAACAGAAAAGGTGTCACAGAGTCTGCTAAACCCCAGCAGTATGGCAACAGACCTGCTCCTGGACCGTCTACAATGAGAACCTATGCACCCATAGCACATCCATACAAAGCCGGGGCCAAGAGGTGCTTTTCTACGACTCACTGACCATCAGAATGTCTTGTGAAAACTTTTATGACACAGCAACAATCAAAGTAAAATAAAGCAGTCTGCTTTATGCTAATGCTACATTCAGAATTTTTCTTAGCTGCATGGCTTTCATAGAAAAAGAATCCAAAAAACTCATAGGGTTGTGAACAGTTCAAGTGTTTGAATAAAAGTGGGATAGTTCAAAGAATGTTCAATGCAATAACTTATGACAAGCAAATGAAGGCAATCCCTTGTATTCAAAATAAGAAAACTTGCTTCTTTTTACCTTTAGTTAAATTACTAAAATATCATTATTGTGTTGCTTCAGCTCCACGACAGGCCAGTCCAGCAATCCAGCCGGACAATGGGTTTCGAGCTCCGGTGTTAGTCCCAGATATAGCCAAATTCAACATCCCTATGGCAACAAGAACCCCCAAAGCAAGCCAGCACAGCATGCAGGGTTCTCTCAGATGGCTCAGCAGTCGTCCAACAAACAAACCTTCCCTGCACGTCAGTTTTCCCAGCAGTCCAGACCTCTTCCTCCTCCTGAAGCTCCTCCACCCAGCATGCCAGTTGCCCAAGCTGCACAGCAACCTAACAAGTCCTGGAAGTTTACTAACAGCTTTGAGCATCAAAAATCAAACTTTGTTGCAAAAAAGAGTTCGACTCAACCTCCAACAGCTAAACCAACAAAAAATGAGGTAGAGAGTTACACTTTCCGCATGTAACTTTCTTAAAATAATCATTTACAGTGCGCTATTTTGATTGTTTTGCTGTTTTCAGAAGGAAAGTGTTCCAGCGAAGCAGCCTATGGAAAACTCCCTGAGGATCCTGACCACAGTTATTAATGGAATGAGACACTGGAGCCAGTTTAAAGATAAAATTCCTTACTTATTCGAGATATTTGGTTAGGGAATATGAAATTCCTTCTGCTTACTGCTCATTTGTGATATTTCTAAACAACTTTAAATAGACAAGTTGTGACTTTTCCCCACAGCCACTCTGGACTCTGCAGTCACTCTGGGGCGCTACGGAGCCAAGAGCTTTCTACTGAGAGACGGGAAGGATGTGCTGCAGTGTGTCTTCTATGAAAATGTGAGTTTGAAATCAAATGTAAACAAGTGCATCTCTGAGTCACAATAGATTGCGTCTGCTCAAATATATATTTAGTTAAGCTACATTCAATATGACGGTTGTGGTGCAATTTATTTGAACCAAATGATGTAAAAAATACATTTGCTTTCATAACTTTTGCTCTTTTTAAAAACTGTTCTTGTGACTTGCACAGAACTCAGTCTAGTAGTTATACAGATGTTTAGTGTTTAGCAACCTATTCCTGGATTTCAGATTTTTATTTTTAAAAGTTTATAATTTTCCTTTCATTTCACAATTACACTCTACTTTGTCCATCTCACAGAATCCCACTGAAATATACTGAGGTTTGTGGCTATGAGGCTTCAATGTCACCATTATAATAATTTTTATTAACATCTTTTCCCATCACATCAAACTCAAAAACCTTCAGACATAATAAACAGCGCAATGAAACAGCGTTACTGTTTTTTTTTTTTTTTTCCCTCCATTTGATGTCCGTCAGGAGCAGCTGCTGCCGCGCCTCATTCGAGGTCAGGTCCATCGCTGCGTCGGCAACTACGACCGCAGCAGAGACGTCCTGATATGCGTGTCTGTTCGAGCCGGTCAGCCGTCAGAGCAGAGGAACGCTCTGGAAGCTGTCAAAGTGTCGGATGCAGAAATGAGAGCGCTGGTCAAGATACTCAGCGAAGTTTGAGCACAAAATGGTACAAAATACTGTTTGTAAATAAGATAAAAATAGCTTACAAGTAACTTTTCAGCAAGACATAGGAACGTGTTTTAAGGCATTTATTCTTTAATATTGATTAAAAAGAGAGTATTAGTTTCACTGGCAGATTTTTTTTCCCTCCTAAGATATTTCTCTTCCAGTGGGACTAGTACCATTTTATCAACATTAAGGTATTACTAACTTAAAACAAGCTCCTTCATCTTGCTGAAAAGTTACTTGTAAGTCAGTTTAGTAGTTTTTAGACAAAAAAATACTTAAGAGAAAGATTAATTAAGATTGTGTGTTTTAGCAGTGCAGCGGCTGTCGTCAACATTTGAGAGTTATAAGAACATTTCTATATGCGTGGTTTGTCGAAAAAGAAAGGTAGCTTTAACAAAAATATTGTTATTGCTTTTGTCATTTTTCCCTTCAAGGTTGCAGCTTCCATACTTGTGTTAACAGTTACATGTTCTCTTTTCCTGTTTCTATAGTTTTCTGTGAACAAATATAACGGAAAGTAAAGCGTCTGTTTTTAGAAGTTATGAAATTCTTTTTATTACAAAGAAATGCCACAAAAACAACACACAAATTAATTCTGTTAAAACCTAAAACCAATCAGTTATCTGAAATTGAAAAATGGGGCAGTTAGGAATAAAATGATATCAACGACAGTTAGTTTATTTACAGTCAAATTCCACAATGAAAAAAAAAAATCAACATATTTTCTCTACAAAACACTTTTTTTTCACCAGTGCTGAGACTTTACACATAATTGTTCAACAAATAAGGGAATGAGTCCAATGTCGTTACCCCAGTCAAACACAGTATGAGGTCCAGTACACTACTTACATTTTTAATTCCCATTAGCTTTGAAATATGGCAACAAAGTCACATTAATCTTTCAATTTATGTCAGCATTGAAGTCCAAATTGGGAGTTATTTTAAGGTTTAGTCTGTTAGTAAAACTCTGATCAATAACTGAATATGAATCTTCTTAAACACTTGTTGAAAATGGAGGTTGGGCTGGAGGAAATTGGCAGTGAACAGGAACAGTTAATTGTAGATATTTTGTACAAGAACTTCAAAAGCAGAAACTGGATCATATTTCACACATCATTTTGATCGTGTGCCAGCTTAAAAATGTAATATCCTCCTCCAGTCTTTTCACTGAATTCGTAAAAAAAAAAAAAATGGATTCAGAGACTTAATGTTAGCTGAGCGTTGTAGCCGCTCCGTGAAGCAGTTTGAGTGATTCACCTCTTCAATAATTTGCAGAAGCATTTCAGGGGATAATTTAAAACGAGTGCGTCGCTTTCTTCGCGGCTGTTATCCTCAAGGATTCAAATACATCTTTTCTCTTTTCAGCATTTCTCCAAACTATGATCACACACTGCATGAAGTACATAAAAACACCTTACCACCGAGAGGAAAACTAGAAGAGAAAAAACACATCACATGACACAACAGAATCCTCAGTTTTCAGCAGAGAGAGATCAATACCTGATAACTGTATGAAACTTGTCTTTCTTACGTCAAAAGGCACAAGTTGGTCAGATCACATTGAAAATCTAGATCAGCTGTTCTACCATTAACAAAGCCCATCTTTTCATGCAGTTTTAGACACAATCCTACATCTCCTGGCATTTTGCAACATTTTCTTTCCTGAATTAAAGTTTAGTGTCGGGTGTCGTAGGCAGAGAAAACAAGCACATCACACAAACAAATCTGGGGAAGAGGGTGACAAAAACACGCAGCGTGTTCAAAATTTTTTTTATTATTATTTTTTTTGTCTTTTTCCTTTATCTTATAACAACACCCCTCGGAAACAACTACCTGTTATGATTTTCCTCCTTTTAGGACAGGAATCTGATCTTTAAATTGTCCATTCAGTGGGTTTACGCTGCGTCTGTGATCCTTTTCTTTGCGTGAGGAACTGAACTCAGTCTTTGAAAGCTGAACCTTGTTTTGACTCCCACTGGTTAATTCAAGTCCCAAGAGAAGAAGCCAGAAAGAAAAAACCTTCCAAATATCAAAGTTCTTATTTGAAAGAGTTGTTTAGAACTTCAGAGTTCCCATGGATTTATTTACGAGCAATTCATTTTAGAGACAACTAATTTAAGATTTAAATGCCTCTGTCTGTACAATTTCCTTTAAATCCTTGAACGGTCCTTATTGCCTCTTCGTCAAGCTTTCTTAGTAAAAAAAACCAAACTTGCACTGAAACATTAATGTGGCTGAAACCACAGAGCATCATGCTTCCATTCGGAATGTTATATGCTTTCATTCAACAAAAACAAAACAGAAAGTTCACTGTTTAAAAAGAATTTTAAATGACTTCAATTTGAGTTCATAACATTACAGAAGCAGGAAGACAGCATTTGTTGTCTTTTATGTATGTGTGTTTTCAGCTTCAGCTGTCTCTGGGCAGAGCTTCTCCCAGGAACTTTGCTAGGCGTCTCCTAAGGACATCATGTCCCGGGACATGTAAAGTGGTCAAGAGGAAAAACAAGACGGAACTATAACAGAGTGGGTAATGGGGTGGGGGACAGCTGCTCCTTTGGTGCATATTTGGCAAAAAAGGGCAAGAAGACGGTGAGCATGACTCCAACGATAGCCAGCATGTAGCCCCAGCCGATCTGGCACTCGCCGGCGTAGTAGATGTCAGCGTCTCCGCAGAAAGATCGGACCAGTGAGGAGTTAAGGCCAAAAGGGTACACCAGCAGACCAGTGGCCATGATGAACACTGCAAAGAGAACAGAGGGGGAAAGGGAAAGTTAGAATGTACTACAAAAGAGAGGAAGGGCTTCACACAAATGTGTTTCAAGGATAAAAGATGTTGCTCTGTGTGAAATATTTTGGGTCTACTTCTCTGTACTTTGCAGAAGTCCATGTGTTATAAGTAGTTTGCATTTCTAAATACATGTAGATTTTGCATATTTAGTCTTAAATTAGTTTTTAAGTGTTACACTTGTACATTTCCTTAAACTTATTGCTTCTTTTTAACAAATAAGCCACTTTCAACCAAAATTTGAAGCCCAACATTATTCATACTCTTGGTAGATTGACAAGAAATGTGAGATTAACCAAGAAGTTTGTTTCTAATAAGACATGAAACGTAAAACAATGTAAAAGTAGGATCAAATTTTAAGAAAATTATTCATTTTTTTCTGAGAAATTAGTTGGAAAAAATCTTTATCAACTGCTGAGGAGCTTTTTAGAACGTTTCCACTGATAACATTCATCTTTTGTGGTTGGAAGACCTCCATGTCATCACACTAATCTGTATCTCCCTGGACAGATTCTCTAATTTTGGTCTTAACTGTATGTTTAACAAATATAACTTATTAAGACACTAAGTTAACTTACTTGTGACAGCTCATGTAGGGTCTTACATTTTAAGAAATAATTACCTACATTTCTGTTTTAACTTTGTTAATGTACAAGAACTTTTATTCCCAAATGACCATATTCAATATGACTAGCTGTTATATCCACTAATGCCCACTTGGTGGCAGTAGATGGCTCGCTTAATTTGCCAGTAGCAGACAGATCTTTGGTGTTTTAACAGCCAAAACCAAATTTTCACTGTTACTTAGATAAAGTAACAGTGACAGTTTAGATTTAAATGTAGGTTTAAATCTAAACCTACATTTTTTTAAATGTTTAAAAAAGTTTAAATGTTTAAGAAGCTGTTATTTCCTTATATTGTGTTTTTTTGGGGTTTCTTTTTGTAAGTTAGTGAAGAAATGAACACAGCTGTTGTAGAAATGCAGCCTTTTTAACCAGTACTGTGATCCGCTTCCTCAGACATTATCATCTGCACCCGTAAAGCCTGAGAGCAGCTCACGTTTTACAAACCGAGCCAAGTCTCCTGCTCCAAGCTGCCAAATATTTATTGACTGTGCTACAGACTGTCATGGATGCTCTTAGTCATCCTGAGAACCGGCTGGGTTTCCATTACATTTCTAAGTACTTTCAGAACTGAAGAGCTAATATTACTGAAAAACCGTGAACTTATGATGGTGAGGAACTTAAAAAAAATACTACAAAGATTTCTTTCATCACTCTATATTGATTTTGTCAGAGTTCTTTCGTTCAAAGGTAGCAGGTTTAAGCTCTAGGAGACTGTATTCATGCAATAGCTGTAACAGCGTAGATGTATGAAGATTGAATCAATGGTTGCTGAGGACAGTAAACAGCTAGAGGTGATGCTCAAGGTACACTCCAGAAGCTTTGGGAACCATAGCTGGAGAAAAATGCGGGGAAGCACAAAAGTGGTATAAATCGATTAAGAAAAGTTATCTGTTGGGTGAGCTTTCAGTCTGTTGCAATATCTCTTAAAAAGCAGCTTGGTAGATATTGTTTTTCAAGCACCACCGTGTTGGTGTACATTTTAAAACATTAGCACAACAATTTGGACTTTTTCATTTGTAGCGCCAAGTCATAAAAATGTAAAAAGACAAAAAAAAAAGTCCATTGTCACTACCTGGTTGGTTGAATGATGAGGTGTAATTATGCAAACAAACACAACCCTAGAAATTGGAATCTCAGGAAGGTTTGGGGTTTCTTAAAATCCAATATGTCCGACTCACACATAAAACACAGTTTTCTTGAATTTTTGACTCATTGTTTCTCAATAAACCTTATGCTTAACTATAAAACATTTAGTAAAAATGTTTCTACAGAATCTGAAAGTACAACATGCACAGAAATACATTGTTGTTATATTGCTAGTAGTCACAACACATTAGTTTGAATACACCATGAAAAATAATAACATTTCTTTTGAAAACAAAGGAAGTACAAGTAGCACTGTGCGCGGTCCATGGTTCCTTAGACCAGTGTTTTAGAATTTTTCCTTTTAGCTCGTTGTATCAACCAAAACCAGTATCTCACTGCTGTCCCCCTAGCTCTCCATGCTTTATCTGTACTGTGTAACAAAAAAAAATCAGGAGTGTAAGAAAAATCAACAGAGGAATGAAATCACAACAGCCGTCTCAAAGAAGCAGCAGCCAAGCAGAGTCATGGTCAGATGTTATCAAGCAGACCTGGACGGAGTTCAAGACGTTGTCTTGATCAGATAAAAAAAAAAATTCTGAAGGTTGAAAGTATCTCTGCAAGCCTTTAACAAGGGAGTAGGGCTTAAAAAAAAAAAACCCACAAGTCCACCACGAATCAAACAGGTCAAGTTAATCAGCAAAGAACTCCCTAAAATTGCTTTGACTGATATTAAAAGAAGCAAACTGATAGACAGCCTGAATTTATCCTAAACCGAATGGATAATGCAGAACAGTGTGACATGTATTTTGTGACGATCCTTCAATTAAGGCCAGGGAAACTGAAGCATCTGTGTAGCTGCCACCGCTGGGCGTACAAGCCTCATTTCTAAAGGATCTTACATGGCCCAGTGGCCTAATCTTAAGAAGAACGGCCAGCGCGATTGAAGAGGCTGACATGACACGAAGACGCCACATAGGGGGTCTGAAGCCTGAACAGGCTCATTACTCGTCCCACCAGGGTTTCTATTTAACATGGCAAAATGAATAACAAACCTCAGAGTCCGCTGACATCATTGACCGACACCACAAAGGACTGACTGGGCTTGTGTTAGTCACAGGAAGAAGATGACTAACTTTAGCAGGGGAAAAGAAAATTCACGCCGTTACGAAGCTCAGAAAGACTCAACAATTTATCATCAAAGACAAGAAAAGTTCCTCATTTAAACCCAAATGTGGGACTGTGAAAGAATCTAGCACTGCAGCAAACAACCAGAAAGGAAGCAGTGAGCTGCTTAATCATTTGCTTTCTAATAGCTGACTGTACAAATCCTCAAATTAACAGCCTGCGTACATGAGAAAAGAAGAGAGCGATAAGTAAAATACGTTGGAAAAGGACTCATGGCGATCAAATCAGCAATTTGTTTTATTCATGGCTGCATAAGGAGGTAAGATTAATCTCTTGTAAGGCAGCGAATAATGTAGACGTTTTAAAGTTAAATGGGGATCACGCAGGTTTCACCCAACTCAAATGATAAGACATGATTTTTTTTAAGATGCATTTTCCCCATTGATAGCTGGAGACAGTTCCAGTCAGAAGCACACATAAATTTGGGGGCTTTATCTGAATTAAAAACCATTTTTTTAAATTTCCAAATTCTTTACCTTCACTTCAGTTAGATGTTTGAAATATTGGCACATCATGATCTCAAGCAGGCATCAAAACTGGTTTTAGAATTGATGAAAAAGTGTAATAGTTTCATTTTTTTTATTTTTTTTTTAAATAGTCTCGACTTCAACAGGAGTAACATTTTGGGGACTATCCTTACATGCCCAGTATCAGTGAGGACCTGTTTCACTCCCAGTAACAGAGTGCGGTTGCAAAGACCTTCTGGAAAAAAGTTTCGTGGTCAAACAAGACAAAGATTGAGCTGTTTGGGGATAAAAAGGAAGGTTTAAGGATTTTAAACCCAAGGAGATTCTACCAACTGTCCAGCATGGTGGTGGTAGCATCATTCTGAGGGTCTTCAGCTGAACTAACATTATCTGCTGCAGCTGATAATGGATTTGTCAATGATTCCCAAACACACGTCCAAACTGGCTTTGGAATGGATATAACACGTTAACTTTAGACCCCTTTTCAAAATGCTAATTCAATTAACTGCACCCATTTAAGATGTATAAAAAAAAAGAGTTGACAAATAAAGCTAGAGTAATACAAGAAATTTAAGATATGTGTGGCTCAAGTTCACCTTGCTACATTCAAGAGCCGTGGATTTAATAGTTTCTCGGTTGTGGCCTTTATTTCACATGTACCTCAAAGGCTTGTGAGGAATTTTTTATTGCTTCTCCTTCTTGGGTAAATATGGTTTTATGGGCGTGTCCCAGACAAAGACAGCACAAACGGAAAACAAAATCAAATAAAACAGAACAAGAAACACAGAACTACTTTGCAAAGAGTCACTTTTACCAGCTTAATGAGCCGAATTAACCTTGAATCTTGTTCTCAGCGGTGCAGCAAGAAATGGAAAGCAGCTCGCCGACATGGTAAAATAGGCTCGCAGCAGTGAAAATGAGAGAAAGAGATTGAATGGGATTGTGGAGCAGGAAGGTGTGTGATAACCTGGCATCCAAGCGTGACAGCGAATCACTTTCATCCCAGACCTCCAACACAGAAATCACTGGCTCAGTTTATTACAAAAACTAAGACGATCACAGGACTCCTCACATGCTGCATTTTTGTGAGTTGGGCCATAGAAATTTGTGATCTGCTACTGTCGAAAATGTCTGAAACCCAATACAGCACAATCTCATACCTTCAGTCGTCTTCAGTTTAATTCTCCTCGGTGAACAGGAATCTATTGTGCAAGCATCAAAGATCCATTCAGCGACTCAGATTCTGCTTTGGATCAAACTCTGAGGCCCCTCTGCTGCCATCGTTATCGGCCCCTTTAGCTGTAGGGACGGGTGAATTGTGCTCGGAATATGTTTGGTGAATTTCCCACAGCGAATGCAGGACATTTTTAAGTTAGGCTCTGCTGCTGTTTTTGTCTGTTAGTTTTCTCCTTTTGGGGGAAAAAAGCGCAGAGGGGTTTCAAAACAGGTGAAAATGTTTCATATTGTATTATGTCATACGCCAACACAAAGTACCAGATAGTGATAAAGTGAATGGAAGTGCTCCTGTTTTCACTGTTTTTTATATAAACTCTGATATACCAAAATGACATTTTTACAGCTAATTACATACAAGTAGAGATTAGATGTGGGTTGGACTTTTTAGATCTGGTCTAAAATCAGATCTAACACCCGTTGCAACTCTTTTCTGTCAACTGGGCAACTGTTAGTCCTGCTTTTAATAAACAACAAACAGCAGTTTTAAGCAATTACGTGGAAGAAAGGTTTTCCAGTGACAAAAATTGAATGGTTTCCTCTACACTGATAGAAAACGAATGCTATATTATCCTGAAAACACAATCAACAGCGTAAAACATGGTGCAATGCGTTTTTTTTCCACTAGGGCCAGAAAAGCTAGTCAGGTTTTATCTGAATCAGGACTAAACACAAAATCATGCCACACTTTTCAGCAATTTTTTTGTTTTTAATAAAAAGACGTTATCATTGTCCTTCCACTTCATATGTACCACTTTGTTTAGGTAATTTCACAAAAAAAATGGCAAAATACAATGTGATATTAATATTTTTGCAAGGCAAGAAAGGTTTGATCCTGAAATGGTCCAAACAGAAAGGCATTCTGGCTGTCAGATGGAGTCCAGCTCTGCTCAGATGATAATCAAACTGCAAAAGCACTAGGTGAATTATGTACAGAATCACTTGTATCTACATAGAGAGCAGCAAAAACAAACTTCTTATCTGGCAGCCTCTCAAACAGAAACATCTTCGGGTGCTGTTCACTTCAAAGACACATGAAAGAGAACAAACGTTTGACTGTGGCCTTACGTAAACCGGAAAGGTATTTGATGTCACATTATCTTGCATTGCAGAGACATCGACACAAACCGGCAGAGAAAAAAAACCAACACATTATTATTCACTGTAGTGCCTCTTCAGATACACAAAAACAACTAAATGATGCTAATAAGTATTGATTTTGTTTGTGTGTGTGTGTTTGGCAGGAGACGTACTGTACTATATGTGAGGCGGTAGAGAAATGCAGCCTAATTACACATGCAGGTCTGAAGCTACAGCTCAGAACCGCTGCTGTGTCTCCATCTTGCTCTTCTTCGTCATCTCATCACTTCTCTTTTGACATGAGTCAGCACTTCCCAGGGACAGAACAGGTGGACTTTGCAGTCCCAAATGTAGATAATAATATCCCAGATTGGTCCAAGCCTGGTGATGTAAGTTTAGAGGTGATTTACGACAACAGCCTCGGGGTAATAAACCCAGACTGTGACCCAGATACACACACCTTCAAAATTGTCACACAGTTCCATAACGATGTCCTCATATAGATAAATATGCACCTGAAACCAGATATTTACGTACACTGCATAGGAAGACAATCCTGTTTTCTGCTGTTTGAATGTTTAAGCTCATTTTGGATTACAAAGAATTATTGCTATTTGCTACATTGAAGAATAGTGAGTGCCAGATTTTTCTTTCACTTACTTCAGAATTAGAGTTTGTAGACATTTTGTGAGTTTTTAATGAAGTTGCATTTTAAATACTATGTTTTGGGTCAAGAATTAAGGGTATTTTATTTCTTCCTTTTGTGATTTATTGTGTGAAGTGCACCAGACCCTCTTCCAGGAAAAACACAGGCACAACATGATGCTGCAACCACCGTACTTTATACTTAAGATGGTGAACTTGACTTTCCAAGCTCAGGTCAGTACAGGACTAATTACTCTTGTGGATAAGGTCACTATTTCACCAGTTTCAAAATCTTTTAGTTTTGAAACTTTTAGCTAATTATGTCAATTCATAAAGTAATCCAACATTTCTCTTTCTGTATTCTGGTATTTAATATTTAAAAATGAACTTAACTGTCCCGAATAAGAAAATGGTTTTGTCTGATTCAATGTCAGATAGGGACAAAAGTAGGTCACATGTCTTTTTATACACTGTATGTAAATATCTGGTTTCAACCATAGTCTCAAGAGGCCTTAATTAGTCATGGAGTATATTCGCTGGAGATGTGTCACTGTTCCCACAATAAAAGCAAAACAAAGGACACCAAATTACAACGACGGGCCTCTGGGAGACTATCTTTTCCCTGGCCACACGCAAAGAGTATTTCCATTTTTCCCTCAGTCTACAGGAAAATGGAAACGGAGCTCTACAATGCGTCGTGCCAGCCTTTGACTTTCCAGCCAACTTCCAGTTAGATAGCATGGAGAAGGAAGCAGAGGCCAGACTCGTACAGGGAGGCGACGGGGCAACAAGGACAAGCAACAAATGTGAGTCTCCTCTGCGAAGATGATAAAAACAATCACCTTCAAAGGAAAATGAGCGGAAGCAACACGCGGCACCATGCAGAGACACTGTCTCCTACAGTGGTAGGACACTGCCTACCACTGTCTCCAGCCTTACATAGCTGAACGTGCGGCGGGTTTATCTTGACCCCTTCAATGCACTCGCAGTGAGGAATTGAACGTTTTCGGGAGTGCCGAACTTTGGTGGCGATGAATCTCCGGGCCGTCAGCTGGCGGAGCATGGACACAAACGGCGGGGACTCCATCCCAATTCGATGAACCGTGCTCCAGTCTGCACACAGGCATGTTGATAATTAAGCTCGATGCGCCTCTGGGAAATTATGCTAATGATGTTCCTGAAACAACCTACATATCTGGAAACATTTGGCTTAAGGTGCTCTCGCGTTGAGCAGCAAGTAAGGCACGACTGCATACCATGTGTTGAGGTCCAGGAAGGGAAGACGGATTGTAAATGAAGGCATTGGGTACTTTTATAATAATACCAAATTCACTCGTTTGTATCCTTCAGGCACAGTACAGGCAGGAAGTCAACACACTTATAATAATCATCTTGTAATAATTTCGCTATTTAATTCTATTTTTAGACAGTTTTTTTTTCCAGGATGAAATTATTAAGATTATGGTTTTAACAAAAGACTTTAATAATTCAAAGTAAAAAAAATTGTTGCACAGTTTTCCTCTAATCCACACAAGGTCAGAATTATACATTCAGGCTCAACTAGACGCAAACACCCCCAATCATATCCAGATAAATGTCTCTTATCAAAAACAACAGTTAAAGAGGTTGGTCTCTTGGGTCTTGGAAAGTGCAAACTAGAAGTTTAATGGTTACTCGAGTTATCCATTCCAAGGACTAAATCATCATCTTTCTGCAGATTTTTTGCAAAGCATATCTAAAATACTTGAAAGAAAACGTAGCTTAGGGAGCTGACATTTCCAGGAGCAATGTTACTTGATGCGCCATTGGCAGCCAGTCCAGGAGCGCCATTCATTTTCCTGGGCACCGACTGGCTGTTCTCCAAAGAGCAAAGAAAAAGAAGACGGTAGGTATTTGCTTCTGCAGTCGTGCTAAGACCGTTTCTACTGTGCATCTGAAGGTATATTTGGATTTTGAACTATTAAGAAAAGGCACTGACACATGTTTTTCAAGAGGTCTGAAGTATTCATGGAATTCAGCTTTTCGTGGGCGAATACCCACAATTTGGAAAGGGTTTAAATCAGGGCTTTGGTTTGTTGCGTGACCTTACTAAATGTTAGTTTTTACTCATGTTTGGGGCCACTGTCCAGCTGGAGCATTTAAAACTATTTAAACTTTATAGTTTTTACTTGTCAGCTGAAGCTGAAGACTTTGGAAACGGTACAATTTCATTATCATTCCATAATTTTTGCTTAAATCCGGCACACGGTGTACGATTTCAAGAACCACATTTGATGGGAGATGCCAGACGACACGACTTGCTGCTGCAGCTCCACAACACCAGACGCTTCCAATAAACATATAACTCAATCAGTAAACAGACATAATTTACATCTAATGATGAGCTTATTAAAATCAGGTGTGACCACATGACACTGACTGAAGCTCATAACCAGAGATTTTCTTTCACCATAGAAGATTTGGGCAAAGATGGCCGACAATCACTGAGTGAGGCTTCAAGCATCGGTGCCTCTAGCAATGAAATAACACCATGATACTGCCACCACCGATCTTCACAGTAGAAACAGCGTTCTGCAGTTTTAAGGCCTCAAATTGATTCACAATATGGTGTTTCACCTGATTAACTTGTTCTTCTATAATTGTTTAAAATGGTGAGTTTAAATGCCTCCATTGCTCCTTCTTAGACATCACTGAGCTCTAGATGAACTCTAATTGGAGACATTAGTAAAAACAAAAAAATTAAAATTGGCTAAAAAAAGACAACAAACCAATCTTTTATAAAGGATTTTAGTCCTTTAAGCAAATTAAAATCAATTTACTCAGTCTATCTTGCATTTAGCCACAAAGCGAGAAATAAAAACAGTTTCGGTTCGCACAGCACAGGGCAGCATGTTTGAAGCCCCGAGGGTTTTTACTTATTAGGGTCCACTTGAGAATGACTCGTTAAAGAGGAGATTAAAGCAATTTCAGTGGAAATGGTTGACTACTGTCTGCGGAGGCAAGGACCTGTTAACCTTGAGAGATTCACAAAAAGAGATAAGGAGGGAGAGAGCGGCGCAGAGAGACGATGCCGATGAGGAAATAAAATGTAGGGAGTTGGGAGAGATTAGTGGGCCAATAGAATAGCTCCTGCTATCTTTGGAGCGAGCGGGCCTGGCTGTGTACTGGTCAATCAGAGCTCAGTAATGGGCCTCTTTATCATCAAGTCATTCAGGGCCCGTTCATTTGGAGGGCTGCAGAGGCTGTTCCAGCCGTCCGACAACAATACGTTTAGGGATGGAAATGTTCTATTTAGTGTCCTAAAATCTTGATGGCTTTTAGCTCTGGCAAGCTTTTTGCATTGGCGGCGATCATCTCCCGTGATGGAGTGAGGTTAAATGACTCTGCAGCCACAAATCAAAGCTGCAGACAGAAGAGGGGATGCAGAATAGTAAACACATAAGAGACGTACACCCTGAGCATCCTCTAATTTAATAAAGACATCATTTTAAATACAAAAGACAAATGCGACATTTAATTTCTGCTGTAAGAAGAAATAAATGAATAAGAATCCAAAATGGTTGCAAGTTATTGATCTTATCAATCTTTATCATATGATATTTGCATGATATGATATTGCTACGGTATTTGGCAATATATGGGAGGAAATAAAAGAATAAAATCCACTAGGATTGCAAGTTATTGGTCATATCAGTCGACTAACAATTAATTGATAAGAAACCATTTTCTTGGAAACTTGACTGTTCTCTTGTAGTAAGAGAGATAAACATATTTCCATAACGTAAATGAATATTATTACCATACTAAGAAAACACAAAAAAATAAAAGTAAAGTCATAATAATTAAAATAACATTTAAATAATACAATAAAGTAATAAAATTGTGACTTTTCTTGCTATTTTGTGACTTTATCCTTGTAGTAATATGACTTTATTATCGCGTTATTTCGACTTTATTCTCATAAGAGTTTTTCGTAATATACTTCCGCCATTCTTGTTTCTGCATCTGACTCCTCCTAAGGACGACGAGTGGTGCCCTCTGCTGGATGGTGGTCAAACTACAACACTAATAAAAGATCTAAGCGGACGTTATTTAATCGCTTGGAACTAATTTTAATCCAATAAACCATTAATCTACAACTAAGCATAAGTTGATCAATTGTTTACATCCCAAAAACCACTAATGCAGAGCAGAGTATGAGTTTCTGCAGCCTCCAAACAAAGACCCTTAAGAGTGTCCATCGACGCTCCCTGTGCATGCTCAGCCATCTCAACTCTTATTTAAGTCGGTGAACGTGGATCCGTGGCGCACTGGAGCAATCATACATGAATCTAACATGCTGGATCCAATCTATCATCCTAATTACTTCCACTTCCATGTCCCAATCTATTTGGTTGTATAGCAAATTAATTTACACTTTAGAAAATGTGCTTGTCCTCCACTTTCCTTTCTGCGAGGATGCAACCCTCCGAGCGCCCGAGGCCATATCGGTTTACAGCCTAACCCAACCTAATCTCCACCTCGCAAATTAAATTAGGACAGCAGACAAAGTACCTCAGGTGTCTACAAACTGGAAAATAAATATTAATATTACAAAAGCAGAAAGCGGTGGCAGGATTGAAGACATCGATCAAATCTGAAGTGACGATGCATGACTGGAAAAGCGTAGAAAAAAAAATCAGTTTAACTGGTGAAACCTGCGGCTAGATGGCTGTAGAAGGTGATTTGTGTGTGGGTGTGTGTGTGTGTGGTGTACAGCCATGTGTCTGACATTAACCCCCCATCATCGCGCTGACAATTCTTGGCCCCGAGTCCGAGCCCTTAACCATCTCCTGGGTTCAGCAGCTGCCTCAGGCCCGGAAGCAAATGTCAGCAGTGAAATGCAGAGCAGCTCGGTGACTCTGGCGGATGGGTCGTAAATCCAGCTGAGCGGTGGAAAACCAAATCACATCTCTGCGCCATGATGGCACAACGAAAGGTAAAGCAGGACATGCCACACCGAATGTGATTTCATGATTTAATTCAACTGAGTTGGACTTTGCTTGACCCACAGCAGACCATAAAGAGGATCATTTGAAACACAAAACAACCAAGACTCATAAAAGCAGCACGAAACGACAACAGATAAAAGTAAATCCCCACATACTGATGACAAAGCTGTCAGATCACAACCATTTTAGCAAAAAGGTAACATAAAATGGTAACAAAAGGGATCAGTCAATGTGATATTTAACATTCTGGGCAGGAACAACATATGACATCATGAAGAAACAAATAAATCTAACAAAAATGGATTCTGCTTTGTTCACATTGTTGGTAATTTAACAACTTTTCCAAATACTAAAAGCAGAATTGAGATATGATTCTGTAGCAACAATAAGTAATATCTACTAGCAGGAGGCATGACTTATTTTGGTTTGACCACTGGACATAAGAAATATATCATGCAGTTTTCAGATAATCTTCTTGATCAACAATGGCTTAGGTAAACGGTTGTGCAGAATGCTTTGGGTAGAAGTACAAAATGAAGGGATGAGGGAGAAAAACGATAAAAACGCACTGGGATGAAATGGAGATACGAATTGAGGACGAGGTGAAATGACACAGAGCCTAACAAAACTACCTAAAGTTGCAACAAATAGAAAAATAATACCACAAAAATCCATGAGGAGAGAAAATAATTGCAAATGACTAATCAAATCCACCAAGAAACAAAAAGATGAGCCCTGAGGAGCTTAAAGCTCCATTATTTCATAGAAGTTGTTCTCTAATTTCCTGCCCTACTTCCTTTTTATAGCAGTAAACAAACAATATCAGACTCATGTAATTAATTTGTTTATTTAGAAGACTATAGAAGATTACTTTCAATTACTCAATTACAAAGGTGATACTAAACAGCTCCTTGGGAAGTATGAATAGAGGAATGGTCAATATGAAATGGCTACTTAAGTAGAACACAATGGTTATCGACCAAAAAGATAAAAATTACATAAGTTAAAATTAGGCTAAAGGGAAAATGAGCACCACATGTCAGGATGCAAAACAGCAACAAAACGATTTAAAAGAACGACCAAAGAGCAACAAGAAAAAAATACAAAACAAGTGTAACACAAAATGTAGCAAAACAACAATGCAGAACAAAGAGTTGCAAAAACTATAACAAAAAGGTGAAAAACACCAACTTGTAACTTTAAATAAAAACAACATTAAAGAGACATCAAACAAATACAAGGTGATACAATTACTTCAAACAAAATCTTTAAAAAAAACAAAACGAAACTATAAAAAATTTAAATTGGCTGGATTTATTGTAAAAATGGTTTAATTGATAATTTATTGCGGCCCTGAATAGAATCTATCATTATTGTCTCTCCAGCAGTTAGATACTATTTGTTGCTATGATTTGTTTACCTAAAAAAATGGCCTATTCAAAGTACATGTTGTCTCAGACTGCTGTTATACACAGTCTGGCAGAGACACACCTTTGTTAGCGCATGGATAAAAGGAAGACGTAGGCGGTTTCACTGAATAAACATAATCCAGTCATTTCATCATATAGGAATGTAAAAATCACAACCCAGTACCAAACACAGAAACCAGACATCTGTTTGACGGGGCGGTTTTAAAAAAGAACAAACCACTTAATTCCCGTGCGACTGCTGCACATTTTTCAAATTAAAGAGCGTGATTTAAATTGGCTTTGCAGAGATCACTCAGAACACAGACGGCTCTGTAACTCCAGGAGGAAAATGCGGAAAAGCTCTTCCACATGCATTCGCCTTCACTGTTGTTTAAAATAAATTTTGCATCCACACTCATTTTTTTCTTTGTTTTTCTTTTTAAGTGTTGCCTTGGCAGCGTGGCTTTTCTAAAGTGATGAAATAAAGAAGTTGGCTTTGTATGAATGTGATGTGCACAAGGATGCTGTAGACAAAAGGAAAGCCTGAGCTCTGCACCTGCACAGACGCGGCGCAGTAAGTACAAAATAGCTGCTATTAATCACTGAGAGAAAGTGTGTGGATAAAAATCTGACTTTTGGGTTTGCCTGTGTGTGCACAGGGATTTTAAAAAGTCCAACAATTTTATATACAGCTAATTTGAACAAAGTTTGTTTTTGAAGAGGATTAAACGTTGCTTCGCAGAGCTTTTCATTCAGCAGAATCATCTAAGAGCAGCAATAAATTCAACCTTTCATTCCTGCTTTGTCTCTCGCAGGTGGCATGCCGGCTGTAGGAACGAATTGCAGCTGCACAGTAAAAAGCACAATCCATTACTGGCTCTAGACTCAGCAGTGTGCGCGGACCTGCTGAGTGAAATTTTCTGGACATCGTCCACTGCTGTTTGAAAATGCTTTTAAACAAAAAAACCCAGAACAACGGCGTTCACCTTTAGGAAAATGTCAAATTTGTACCTTATTTTTGTAGGAACGCGCTAACTACTTTCACAAACAACTATTTTATTGTTCACGAATAAAAACGGGGCTGGATTTCTTTTCTTCCCAAACAAGAAAGGTTTAGGATTTGCAGCACAGAGGGCTTCTTGTCTCGTGCTGTCACGCCAGCATGTGGGATTACCGCAGCGTCTTACAGAACTTCCTCATACATCCTTCTGTTATATTACCCAAAAAAAAAAACACTTTTGTGTGTGTTCTTTTATATTCTTCGGAAAATAACTTCCTGCTGAGTCAAACTGGGAGGAGAGCATCTGCGAATCAGTTTCCAAATCTTACCTCCAATTCTCAATTGACTTTAAGCCTGGGCTTTGACTGGGCCGTTCTCTGATCTAAACCATTTTGCAGCTTCTAACCGGTTTCCTTTGTCATTTTGCCTTGATTTATTTGATCTCTTTTCTCTAGTTTCTCTACTGATCTGCTTTCTCTTGGGACGGTGTGCTCAAAGAGGGTTAAGTATTTGTTTTCATAAAATTGTGCATAAAGGCTAAGAAAGGCTTAAAACAGGAAGTCTTACGAGTTTTTTACACCATTTATGAGGTTCTTTGTGTTGGTAAAACCCCAGTAAAATACATCTAATGGTTGCAGTGTGACCAAATAAAGGAAAAAGTGCACGTTTTGGCGTTGAGCCTAATAGTAAACAGAGCGGTTCATGTGGAGTGCAGGCGCATGTGATGCATTGCTGAAACATAATGAATCCTAACAGAGGACATGGGGACCTGCTGGGCTTCTGTAATGAACCTCTGTCCCACAATCACTCTCTGACCCACTTGCATTAAAGAGAACCAGGAGCCATTATGTTCAGCTGTCTCCACCGCACACCAACAAGGAGAATGTGGAGCACACAGGTGTTTGCGTGCGCATGTGTGTGCTTGCAGTAGGATTTCCTACTGTACACGACCGAAGCGTCAAACGGGAGCCGCTGAGCTAAAGAAGATTGGACGCTTTCATACACTCACGTTCCAGCAGAGAGCCTCTTAAACTGCCCATGGGTTGCAGCTTTCTTTGTCTGAGAGCGCGTGCGTGTCCGCGCGAGTGCGTGTGCTTGTCGGCACACTCCCATCAAACTCATCCCTGGTTGAACGCGTCTTATTAGACATAGAATGTCTCTGTTGTGAGTTTCCAGTCGAGCAGACTTAGCATGTGTTTCAGGGTTTTGTCACACTGCTCAGCTTCACCCACCAGGGATTTTCAATAGAAATCCGAAGATATGAGAACAAAAATGTATTCACTCCCTACGACTGATATGAACAGGCTTACATGTTGCCCCAGACGATCTGACTTTACTTTTTCTTCCATTTTCTTTTACTTTCTGAAAAGCTAAAGATAACTAAGAAGAAAAAAAAAAAATAATAATTTTTGGAAAAACTCCAAAAAGAATAAAATTAGATAACATCCACTTATCATTGATGCTGGAATGGGCCACGAACTAAATCTAGTCAAATTGGAAAATGTATATGCTACATTTACAAATGGAAAAAGGCCAAGAAATATTTAACATTTTCAGCCAGAGTTATGCCAGAAGCTTGTTGACAGCCATAAAAATCACGTAAGATTGTTACGTTTATTCAAATAACAGCGGAAGTTTATCCATATATACAGTATATATGCCGATGATGAGCGAATGTATCCTTCTGAGCAGAGCAGGACTTCGAATAGAATTGAACTTTTCACATTTGAACAAATTCAAAATGGGATTTTTCTTACATCACAAGATTTACCCAATAAGAATTACCTGTAGATTTAATTTGAATATTTTGGGGGAACGTAGACTGCAAACCATAAGTGATCAAAAGGTAAAACTTTATGTAATCATCCCTTTGCTTTCAGCAGTGTTGGCCGAATGCTTAATTTGAAAAGGGGAATAAATGCATGCTGCTCTTCTGCACCAACCTGATATCCACTCACCTTGCTTCATATTGAGTTGTTGTTTTTTTTTTCTTTCTTTTTTGCTTCGGGTACCTTTGGGCTTTGACGTTTCAAATAACTAGCTTTCCAGGTAAGAGCTTTTGCAAGAGAACTACTTCAACACTATACTTAGCCTCCTTTCAGACATGCATGGCCTTACGTCTGAAGAGCGCACTGATGCTGTTTCTATGAAAGCTTTATTGCCAAACTCAGAGATAAACCCAGTGGAGATGGAGAAACTTGTTTGTTTACTGTGAAAAAGTTGATATGAACCTCATCCGACCAAACGCTTAACCTGTATGGCTCAGTATTTTTATTTTTTTTCCTGACATTCACAAAACAAACCTGGATCATTTTATATCTATATGGTACCTTGAACTTTCTAAACCTTTTGTCACTTTACAGCTATAAACTTCAATGGGTTTTATAGTTGTACTAATGTACTGCAAGTTGTGCATAATGGCAGTGTAAAGTGGAAGAATAAATGTAAATCTAAAACGTCTACTCAGCCACCTGAGTCAATACTTTGAGCATCAGTTATTTTTTGAAAATATGGCTGCAGGTTTTTTAGGGTATATTTTACCGGTTTTGCACATCACTTTCTCTCAACACTGAAATGTTGAGAGAAAAGCAATTTATGATATAAAGCTTTTACTCTTTCCAAGAGTAAAAGGAAACTTACTGTTCTTTACTCATCTACAATCCTTACTTTAATCTGAGGAACTAATCAAAAAAAAATAATCCATTCTGAGCCTCTCGATGCGGACAAATGGCTGGTGTCTCGCCTCCGATCGATCACATGCTTTCAGAACTGTAAATGAAGGGTTAGGTAACGAGGATGAATGGAGAGGTAATCAAGAAGACCACTCGAGATGCAAGGGAGACGGGCGCTAATGTGGTGAGAGCATTTCCCTGGTTACAGACGAGCGGTTTTTCTAGACCCTCACACACACCGGCAGGGGCATATGAGTGGCTGCGACATTTGACCCTTCTTGGGAACAGTGTCCTGGTCACAGCAGTCACCCTCAGTCTCTTTTATTTAAAGCTTCATCTCTCTTTCTATCACACACATGCACATTGAGGAGGTCAGGGTCAGGGGTCAATGGGCGACCTTTGATCGTCCAGGCTAGACTCTGAGCTTTAATCACACACACTGATTGCTTGAAACCTTGAAACCAATTCGACACCTAGATTGAAGTAGGTGAGGCTGGGCACTGCAAACATGCTAACCGATATGTCCAACTGAGCAACATTGTTGTTTTTCACATCCTTTTTATTTTATTGCTGGCTACCAAATGTTTCCATCAGAGAAGAACAAACATCTGGATGAAACTGTGTGCCACGCTAACGCACAAACAACTTGGAAGTCTGCAGTTTGTTCAGACCAGACTGCTGAACAATTTATTAAGAAGAGCGCAGTAACTCATCGCACAGGGAGGTCAGAGACGTAAATAGTGTGAGCAGTAGCCTGGAAGAGAGTTTGTTAACTGCAAGTACATCAAGCCTGAGTGTGAAAAGGGATTTTTAAGCTCTCAATACGACTTTCCAAGTCTGACTTTGGATTACTCTTTTTTTTTTTTTTTGCTGTTGTTGTTAACATATCAGGTTGTTCCTTCCAGGAAGACTCACCAGTCCTCTTTATTCTGCTTTCATCAAACTCTAGCTCGTTTGCAAGTGTGCATATGTAATCGAACTCTGACGTGGACCAAAAAAGCGAACTCTGGTCCGCCTATAAAAACCTAGGTCTTGTTTCGGATAAAGTGAATCGTAGTGGAGTTCGGATGCATATGTAGAGTTGCCGAGCGGACCGGAGACCGCTCAAAAAGCTGTTATCAGGAAGCATGAGGAGGGACTTGGACATCTCAGAGTTAAAGTATTAGCTTTCTCTAATTTATGCACAAAGAAAATACAGCTTTAATAACGTTAGCAGAGCTAACCACACTAAATGCTAACATTAGATGCTAAACGCTGTTTAAAATGTCAAGTCCATGATTCTCCGACTCTGCTTTAAAATAACAGAAAGAAAGCTACAGGAAAATCAAGTCAATGTTTGGATGTTTTATTTGATATGCCTTGCAATATATTTTACATTTCCATCAATGTAAAGGGATTTATTGACAAGAAGCACTTTCTGCAGCCAGTTTTAGTGGTTGAAAGAAATCCTGATTTTTGCTATTATTATTATTTTTATGATGACTCTGCCTGCTTTTAAGCTGCGTCCTGACTTTGTGTCCATTAAATTGATGTTTCACATTTTATCATTTCAGCATCCCTTATTTTCATGCCAAACACTGAGCTTATCATTTAAGCTTTCTGCTTGCCAGTCATTATGCTGGAACCTGAAATATTCCTGTTGTCTTCGGGGAGATGAAAAGGCAGAAAACAAAGCCAGGTGCACAACTGACGAGTCATGCTTCAATAACACGGTAGCGTCCTTCTTATTACCATCTCAAATCAGCACATATTACTTCCTTGCGTTCGAACGCTACCTCAGACCAAAAACATTTCTAGCAGAAAACCCCTTTCTGCCTGAGCCATGACCCTGACAAAACAACAACTTATGCTGGGCTTCTATTATTGCAGGTTAGCTCACGCAACACCACACCCACTGCACCGACCTCTACACCTTCCAGGTGCACACACACACACACACACACAGCTGACACAAACAGCGTGCTGTGGTCCCTCGTGTTCCCTGAGTAATTATTATTTCTTCATTATGCAGGACAGGCTGGGTAACATCGTCAGGAGCTGAACTGTTAATGGTTTTATCACTTAGCAACAGGACCGAACCTCACAGCCTGTCCAATCTCCTTGACACAGACACACACACACACCCACACACACACCCCCACACACACACACACATATAGTACGTCTTCCTATCTTCACAAGGACTTTGCATTGACTTCCATTCATTTTTCATTAATTCCTGTATCTTAACCCTAAACCTAACTTAAACTCAACAACAGTTTCAGGGTTAGAAGTGGTTTTCTACATGCAATATATAGAAGTACACACAAACACACACGCACCTGCACGCACATTTACTATGAGCTTAAATGAAATAGCCTAATTTTCAGTTTGCTTGACAGACAGCGCTTTAATGACCAAATGCCTGAGTGACGACTCAGGCTGACAGAAGTATCTATAGGCGCCTCTGTCACGAGATGCTTTGACAGCCGACTAACCACGGCTGTTATTATACCCACAACAACTATGCTATGTTTCTCATTAGGCTTTTTAAAAACATTCAAAGCGTTGCAAATTATTCATACACCTTGAACTTGACATTGAACTCCACATTTCAGAACTTCATCAGAGAAGCAGCTAAAGACTCAAGAGGAGCTGTAGCGCTCCACAGCTCAGAAGGGACTCTGTTTTGAGTGGAAAGCTATAAGTCATGAACACTAATCTGTTCTTTATGAAAGAGTGATGCGAATAAAAAGTCACCTTTGAAAGGAAGGCATATTGAGGGCTGTCTGCAGTTTGTCTAACGCCAAGGGATAGAGAAAATATTTAAAAGAAGGTTTTCTTCTATGCTGGTTGGTACGTTCCAGAACGTACCAACCACGTTCTGGAACATGATAGTGGCAGCAGTAGAGAGAAAAAAAAAAAGAAATTGGTCTGATGGATGAAGTTAAACACAAGACAATCCAGGAAGACTTGCTAGAGGCTGGAAAGACTTGAGACTGGGAGGGAAGTTCATTTTCCAGCTGGACAACAGCTTTAGACATACGCTCATGTGTTAGGGTGGCCTAGCCAAAGTCCAGATCCAAATACTGGAGGAAAAAAACAGGTTTCATACAGTAATTGACTCATTGTCCTTCCATCCTATGATTTCTGTGCACAAAATCCAAAGACATTTAATTATAATGTGAAAAAATGGGAGAAAGTCCACCATCAGACACTGAAAACCAAAGTAGACTCTCATCCTGTCTTCAGTTGGATGCTACAGCACTCTGGGAGTACTGAGTAGCATGTAAAGAGAACAACTCCACAGCTTCAGCTATGAAATGCCTAATTATCCACTAGCGTTTGCTTTAAAAGCGGCTATGCGACCATTACTCAAACGATACGACTGTAGCTCAAAGGATCCTCAGCACAGGGAGAGCTGTCGGCCTATCAAATGTCTCCCTCCACAGGTCAGGCCTTCGCTACCAGAGCGCGATAAGGTTTCTCTTTCATAACGCCCACCCAGCACACCCACACAAAATGTGACCTCCTGTTCTTCTCATTTAGAAGGTTAATTAGAAAGTGACTGGCTGTTGTTTACAAGAGAGCAGCCATATGTTGTCCACATTTTGCTCATCAACTTTCTGTAAGCCAAAAAAAAAGAGCTTTAACTAGACCCACAGACATGCAATCCCACTCAAACATGTGTGTGCGGGCGTGTGTGTGTGTGTGTGCGCTCAGTGTTAATGTGGATAATGTTCCCTGCCATTAGCAATTTTCTTCTCTCTCTGTTTTGGGGGAATTAAGCAGCTCAATTTGGTGCCCATCTTGGCTAATGAGAGGTGATGCGATGAGACTGTGTATGTGCAGACGAGAATGTGTATAATGAGAAAAGACAACACTAATCTACCGAGGCAAAACTATACCGACTTCCAAAAAGAAGGGCTTCTTTTTATTCTTTCTTGTCAGATTCACCAGAAGGTTAGACGTTTGCTTTCTGATACATCACCTTTCAGCAAAAAGGACTGTCTGCTTGATGCCAACTTCGCCGCTCAACTGTACGCCGCAACACTCCCAACTTCGAGTGTGTGCACATTTACGCTGAATGCATTTACATTCATTAGCTCTGACATTTGCGTTTGTGGTGCATTGATGTCCATTTGGCTTGTAGTGAGCGTCTGATTAGTTTATCGAGTTTGAAAACTAGATCATGTGTGTCTGGGTCGTAATGAGGCTCTGATTTTCCAGGGACAGACAAAGGTGTTGGAGGACTAATGGATCGGAGAGAAGAAGACCCCGTCAGAGCCGGCATTGATTGAACAGCGACGGCGAACTGAATATGCAGACAGGCACTTGGGGAACGGGACAGCAGAGGGTGATAAATGTGCAAACAATACATCACCAAGAAAACCATCTGTAGAGGGGATGTGACTGACAGAGCAAACATTGTCTGGCTTGGTCCTTCTGTTTTAGCTCAGTCACACTTTACCCACCGACTCACATCTAGATTCCCAGTTCTAGGGTTTTCACACCTGATAGTCTGGTAGGCTCAGTTGAACTGAGGAGCAAAATTGCAGCATTTGCTACATGTTCAGCTGGTGCGGTTCGCTTTCGCACTGCGCTGTGTGAATCAATTCAAACCATTTAAAAAACCTCTTCCTCTCCCACGTCCATGGTGGCGCTGCACCAAGAACTACAGAATGAAATGACACAGAATTCTCAGAAGACATAAGCGCAACGTCCTTCTTCGCAAAATGCGAACAAAAATGCGTTTAGTGGTTGTTGGATTTTTCTTTTGCCTTTGGTAAAAAACCACAAACCATTTCTCCCTTTAGCAGTAGAGACGCTGGCTTGTTTTGGTTGTATTTACCCAGAATGCCCTGTGGTATAGTTTGCTTCTTCCTTTGGAGCGGTCTCCGGTCCAGTTGGTATTCACACGTGCATTCGAACCAAACCGGGACCTAGGTTTTTAGGCGGACCAGAGTTTTTTTGGTCTGCATCAAAGTTTGACTGCGCAGTCACAGTCGTTTACCAGTTAGTTAAACGAACCTAACTTTCTAGTCAAATGAACTAGAGTTCAATTAAACTGGACTGAACAGGGCTGGTATCAATGGACCCTTTGATTTGGCAGGGTCAACTTTTTGTTCAACTGCTTTATAGGTTAACAGTTATCTATACCTTTACAGATGCAAATGGACAGTTCGAACGGCTACATGACCACTACTCCAGGGTCTAGGAAAGTAGTAAAAATATATGAGTTCATTCGTTTTCACTTGTTCTGGGATGGCAGGAGTGTTATTTTTCTGTAACAGGCAGTCAAGACCACTGATGCAGACACAGCAGCTGGATGTTTGTCATTAAGCTAAGCCGTCGGCCAAGGAAAAAGTAACCATCTGTCAGGCAGACGAGACCACATGAAGAAAATTATCTGTGCAAAAAAAAAAAGGTTATTGTGGACCTTCAAATGTGAAGCAGCTAAACAATGTTCTGAAAAAAATTCCCATGCAGATTTATTCTATTTTTGCTTTTTATTCAATTTAAATGTTTCAGATCATCAAACGAGTTTTTACCATCAGACAAAAATAACCCGAGGGAATACAAAAAGTAGGTTTCAAATGACGACTTCATTAAGAAAGAGGAGAAACACTCTACAAACCAACAAAGGGCTGTATGTGAAAATTAATCATCCAGCTTGCTAAATTATCAATTAGCTGATTAAAACCTATAGGTCAATCCTATAGGACTTGGAAATCGCTTAAATAGAACCCATATGACAACATGAAGTAGACAAAAAGAGCTGAAAAAGCAGCACATCATGTCCCAATATAAAGAAATTCAAAAGCAGCTGAAAAACTCTTAAAATAAACAACTTTTAGTCTGGAAAAATGTCTGAACTTGGTTATATTGACCATATTTTCCAACAAATCATGGAACATGGAACAGTGCTAAACCTTCTAATGAAACAAAATTACTTCACAAACACGTTGACGACTCATCCATTAGGTCTGAAAAGAATATTTTAAGTACTGCAAGTCTCATGTGCCTCAATTAAGATCTGTGCTGTTAATTCAATAAAAAAAGAGAATGGGCTGAAGTGACATCTGTAAGAGAGTTTCAAAGTGAAAAAGGACAGAAATGTCATCATTTCATTGACGTTTGTGAATGATGATTTAAATCAAAGTGATTTAAATCAAAGTGAGATGCTTTAGTGCTGCTGAAATAAAACACTTCTGCTGAGGACAGTGAAGCAAAAATCCTCCATAGTGATGTAAAAATGTTTTTTTGTTTGTTTGTTTGTTTGTTTCTTGCATTTATTCATTTGGAGTGAAATAGTTTTACAAATGAAGTGTAGATTAACAGACTCATGTTAATCAATCAGCATTGATGAAGCCTGAATTCTTGTCCCAAGTGTTTTCTTGGGGGAATGTAGTGATTTCTTGGTCCTTATGGAGAACCTCTGCAGGCCCCAGATTACCACATAATCTTCATGTTCACTCCATCAACCTTGAGTCCTCTGTTATACTTTCTAGCTAAGTAAATACAACCAGCCTCTCCTGTGAAAGCCAAAACCAAATTTTGCATGTATGCCCCGATTACTCACATCACCAGTCCACACACATGACATGCCAAGTTGTACTGACACGCATCATCTGCCATGGCCGCTCCGGAACGAGCAAAACCATGAGTCCAATGAACGATGATGGGCGGATTGTTCCAGATGCTCCTCAATGCAGCTGCAGTCTGTTGGCAGTGTCACAGCGTGACGACACGCTCCGATATTGATGACCCAACTCCCTTCCTCTGTCTGCTCCTTTGGGCTGCCGTCCCGCCATCTCGCATGCTGCCTGCCAAGCCCATTATCCATGCACACTTTAAGTCAAAATGCCACAAGCTCACTAACTGATCGATGGGGTCTTAAACAGCGGGGGGCCATTTAAACAAGGAGCAGAGGTTGGTGTGGGGTTTGTTTTGGCATGTGTGGCTGACAGTCCTCTCGCAGCCGGCATTCCCAATGCCATCTCATCTTTTCCAGCCGTCTGTATGGATTTAGGTGGCTGGCCCGTGGGCCCGGCTCCATCGATTGCAAGAGGCCAACCAATCACATTGACGGACAGCTCGGTTGACGGCACACCTTGGCTTTTAATAGTCCTGTCCGCCAAACACATGCTCACGTGGAGAGAGCTTGAGGAGAGATAGCGGAGTAGTGCAGCTAATGCATGCCGACACCCAGCAGGCAGCCACTGTAACCTTGTGTATCTGCATAATGAGGCAGACAAAGATGTAGACACAGAGAACCTCTAGCAGTCACAAGAACAAAACAATTTAAGCCAAAGCTTTGGTGATTTGCTCGGCCCCATGTGTGTGCACCTCCTCTCATCCGCTGGGCTCAACAGCAGCGGCTTTAAAAGAGGAAAAGCAAATGACCTTGTCTTATCTCGAAGCAAACACTGGCAAATTAAATTAAGACCTCCTGCGACGGTGAGAAGTGCTGTTTCCTCATCCTCGTTACTCTAGTGGTTAAGCAGCATCCCTGGGTGTACTTTGGTAATCAGTGTTGGTAGTCTGACCGTCAGGACAGAGGTATTTCTGCGGCTCGTGTCAGAATTTGCCTCTGTTTTGCTTAGATTAAGAAGCATATGTATAGATCTTTTGGGATTTTCCTGCGAGTGGGTATTATTTGTGTATGCAGCTTTTTCTTAGATTTGTGTCACCGCGACGACCATTAGCGCGCCTCTCTTTAATATTTCCCCCTTAAGGTAGGCGGCTACAGTAAACTGTCAACAACACGAGCTTCTACTGAAACCCCCATTTACTGCTGATAAGTTATACCTGCGTTACATTTGTTAGGGCACAAACACACACACACACACACACACCCCTCCCCACACACCAGCGCTCCAAAACAAATGAGCCCATATGTCAAAGTTCCTGACAATATTCCTAATGGCTCAACACAAAGAAGGCTAAACATCGACGTCTACAGAGTCTCTGAGGAACTCTCCATTATTAAAGTGGTGAAATGGAGACCCCATTGGCCTTTAGGATGGGGGGCTAAACCCAGGAACATTATGTTAATCAGGACCCTATAGGGAGAAGCTGCCTCACAATCTGATGAGTTGTCTGGGGATGCAACAAAGGCAGCATTGCCAATTTCCTTCCTCCATAGCAACTTCTCAGTGGATATTAACAAAGAGCAGATACACATCTAAAGAAGATCCCTTATTAATACAGTAGTTATTTAATGAAGAATTGCACATATGTATATAATTTCTCAACGCATCAGTTAAACGTTTCTCAAAATCTATTCATGTCTCCTGCAGATAAAAAAATCCAGATAGTGGAAGTGGACCAGTTGAAGAGAAATATCACTACTGAAGCATGTTGGGGCCTTAATGTCGAGTCCAGTCACTACAAGGAAGACATTTTCTTCAACTTCTTGTATCCTTGTTCTTTGATACTTGTTTCATGACCAAAGGTAAGGATTGGGACGTAGGCAGACCATGCAGTAAGTCAAGAGTAATTTTTTGGCTGATCTCTTTCTTCATAACGAAAGACCAAACACCACCAGCACTGCCGTATATGAGGCTCCAGTCTTTCTCCACCACTTGTAAAGTAACACACTGACATACACTACTATTTCAGGCAGAGACTGATCCGCAACCCAGAGGGAGCACTCCACCCTTTTCTGGTCCTTCTAGAGCCTTAGAGGAGTTGACCCTCCTCTGCTTCACACTGAGCTGTAAACCACTCCAGTGCACCCAAGGTTGTGGCTTTTAAATGCCAACAGAACCCCATCATCTACACAAAACGAAGTGGTTCCCAAGCGAGACGTGCTTGTCTCCATAACTTCACCTTGAGATCCTTCCAGTCCATGAAGACAACCAACAGAGTCTGAATCAGTTGGCAGCCATGGCACAGTCGAGCCAGCCCTGGAAAGAAACTCAACCATCTACCAATCTAGATAATTCATATAGTTGGATTCAGATGTAATCGCATACAGTTATAACCAATCCAAATTATAATAAGTGAACGTCTGTTATTAGTAGGGATTAGCGACCACAATCGCCTGCAAATGCTGATATACTTGAGACCTCCTCTAAAAACACTTATAAATTACAATTTTAATCGTTCGATTACCAAGTACACCTCAATATGCATTATTATACAATGTGTAAACAGTCATAGCACTACTGCAAAAGCCAGTATTCATGGTTTCCCTTTACTGCGCTCTTTGGGGGAGTACATCAGTCTGAAGGTGCATAAGTCACCATCATGGAAAATACTTATCACTTCTGGACTAGCTGGTTTGCAATTGGCAGTCAATAATATGTCGGCTAGCATTGCACTTCAGTATTCCAGTTTTTGAAATACAGCTCTGATCATTTTCTCTGATTTTACTCTTTATAGGTAAATGTCTGAGTAAAATCAACATTGTTCTATTATTCTATGAACTACTGACAACATGTTTCTGAAATTCCAAGCAAAACAAAATATTTATTTGCAGAAAATGAGAAATGGTCCAAGTAAAGAAAAAGGTGCAGTGCTTTCAGACCTCAAACATATTATATTCTATATAAAAGTCCTCACATGTGAATCTGCAAACAGGTGAAGATCCACTGCACAGTTATTTCACTGATTCCGACTAGAAGAAAATTATCTGCTAATTGCTGTTGCTGCGACAGTGGAAGGGAACCAGGTATTTCCACCAACAGACATCTATCCATTTGCTTTCATGTCACTTGTCTGGTTAATTTTAGCACAAGTTATTGCTAGAGACTCCCAAAATTCAACTTTCTAGTTTGATTCTCTGCTTTCTTATTTGGAATAATTATTATAAGAAGTAGCTCTTGACTGTGTCGCAACGGCACTGAAGAAGCCGCGCAACGTGTTTAAATCTTTTATGTGGCCGCATTTTTATTACACGGTAGAAAAAACAACATTTAGCCTAACAACCATAACATGGACACATCCTAAATACTGCATGAACATCATGTACATCACAGAACATAGCAAAATGTGCTCCCATTCTTGATGTTTGTAAAGATTCACTTTCCGCTACACCAGACAAGCTGTGGCACTAGCATATGTGTCCTGGGGTCAGATATGTTGTCATTTTAGCTTTTTCAAACTGGAGATGGGAGGTCATGCAGAATCAAGCGTCGGTTACGACACAAGAATGGTAATTGACTGCATGTATGCTGCAATTACAAGGACATATTCTGACCCACAAGATGTCCTCAAGTTAGTTTATCATCACTATGTTAAACCTTTTCCTAGGTGACTCACATTGTTATAAAACTATAAAGGCTGATGTGAAATAAAGCTAACAGGCCTCCTAAGCAAGGAATTAACTCTAGATTTATTTAGTAATTTTTAGCATTAGTGGAAAAAGGTGACAGTCACACCTTTTTGTGACTGTCACCTACACAATATAGCATTTTTTTTTTTTGCCAGCAAAGTACGTTTGTTGGCTAGGTTAGACAAACTAATATCTTATGGCGTCTATGCTGCTGAAATACTCCTATCACTTGCAGGCGAGATCTGTACAATCTGAGGTCTACAATTTGTAATTTGAGCTCTACAGCTCAGCATCGCAGTTCCTGATATTAAATAAAGTCCCATGACAGAAGATAAACAAAAACATGTCATATATCCACATCCCAGGTGTTGTGGATTTTTTCATCTTTCTTTAAGGGGACACAGGGCAAAGATGATACAAGAACTAGATGACTTTTGTTGCTGTTGCTAAGCATGCCCCACCAGATGCCCCCGGATACCCAGGAAGCTGGGAATTACTGGGGCTTGCTTTAGAAGCTGGACGACAACACTTGAAATCTCAAACTGGCCGCATGGAGCACTCTGGCCAGTTCCTTTTTCATTTCCAGTAATTGCTAATAAGGACGCAGCTATTAAGATGCCGCAGCTGAGCACTGAGCTGAAAGCATTTTATAACATAATCACCTGCTGCCGTAGCCAAGAAACTCCATGTTAATACTGTCCATTTACTGCAACCGAGTGCTGCAATTGAGATAATGGAGCAGAGGTGGTGGGGGGGAGCACCATCACAGTTTCTGACTTAATTTTTCTGAAAAACCACTCAAATAAATCTGTATCCACAGCTCTCTTTAAGGTACTTTTGCAGGTCATACTTTTGATCTTTATTAAGGAAAGATTTCACGATTTTTTAGGTTATCTCAGAGGTTCAAATCAGGTAATATCTTGTCGACAGTAGATAACTCTCTTGGGCTCTTCATCTTCAGTGAGTCTGACAGGGGCTCAGACTCCTCAAATAACTCCAATCCTAACTTTTCATTGAGCAAAATTATTAATGTGCCATAAATCATCACGCTTGGATGGGTGGCTGTTGGGAAGTGAGAGGTGTTGCACCACCAGTGATGTACTACGAATGGTACAAACATCTCTATTCAAAGCACCTTATAGAAAACTAAGGCAAAGTAAGAATAAATAACGTGTTCTCTCAAACATATGTCTGCGTTTTACACCACGACTTTCCCACCGAACAACCACTCTGACTGAAAATGTTTGACAAGTTCTGTTGTGTTTCACTGAGGAAGATAGTTTGTGGTACGCAACCTACAACCTCCATTTCCCATGTAAACAATCATTGGTTAAATAATCCAATAACCATACTGATGGTTTAGAAATTAACAAAGTGGGGGGAAAAAAACTGTTATCTTCAGGTTGTTTTGCCATTTAATCCGGATTTGTACTAAATAAAGATGCAGAGATAGCTATCTACTGTAGGTAGGAGATGAACTGCTTATGAGATTTATCAGAACCTCCCTTCAGAAATCCTGAAATGTCACTTTAGTCCTTAACCTGCTTGTTAATTTGAGAAAACTGAAGTCCGATTTAAGAGAGATACAACATTCAAGATGAAGATGAAAGAAAAAGAACTTATCCATAAAGCATGATTCTTTGTGGAAAAAAGCTCTCCCTTTTTAAATGATAAATTAATTGTTTTGGATAGCTGAGGGAAATTTCACTACAAAACCAACACCTGACTGCTGCAAGTCAAGTTTGTTTGTATAGCACATTTCAGTAAAAAGGCACTTCAAAGTGCTTTACCCCATAAAAACATGATACGCAAACCAGTTACAAACATTTACATTTTGTCAAATGCCATCATCAAAATCATCAAGCAGATATACATAAAATATATTAATCAATGTTCCAGTTGTGAAAAGTCAAAGGCAACTCTAAACAGGTGGGGTTTTAGCCTTGATTTTAAAGGAACTCTGTGTTTCAGCAGTTTTACAGTTTTCTGGAAGTTTGTTCCAGATGTGTGGTGCATAGAAGCTGAATGCTGCTTCTGCGTGTCTGGTTCTCTGGTTCTGCTTCTGGGGATGCAGAGTAGACTGCAAGAGCCGTACAATCAAGAATTCACTTTAATGGAACCAGTGTGACAACAGGAAGTGGGTGAAAAGATTTGAAAGAGCAATACATCAAGCCTGGAACAAGAAAAAAAACATCACTAAGCCATTTTTCGGGCTTTGAAACTCCAGTGAACCGCTTTGAAACTAAAATGTAAAAAAATATCCGAAAATATTCAAGCACACATCAAGGACTTGGAACCTAGCACAACTAAAACTCAGATTTGCCAAAACGTTTTGATGACATAAAATGTACCCATCATGGTAACCATCTACAAACTGTTCCAGATTTTCCTCCTCTGACATGAACATGTGTTTGATGAACAGAAAATCTGCACAGCGCTTTGCTAAATAAACATGTTTTTCTAATCTGACGCTTGGAATACGGTCAATCAGCCAACCAGAGCAGTCGGACGTGGATGGAGGCCGATGTGGAGCTAATCCGCCTGGCTGCTCCGGGTAGCCGGAGGCTGCTGGTGACCTGCTCACACTGTAACCTTTACCTCCATGCTACAGATCACCAATCCGCCTGCGCTCGGACCCCAGGGGCTGTTGGGCATTTGTCACAAATATTGCCGTGTTATGACAGGGCCTGCCTCGGAGCGAGCGCGATCCGCTGCCCCCGCGGGCTGCACGACATTAGCACCCCGCCTTTATTAGTGCTATTAGCAGCCATTTTCATATCCAGGCGGCGTCGGCGAGAAAGGCTGGATTGATGACGGCGAAGATGATAACGATCACGGTGACGCTCGGAGTGGGGAGAACTCGCATCTGATTTGGGAAGGGCTTCATTTCCATAATGAATCCTCAGCGGCTGTTTGATGAGCTGCTGACAAAGGCAGAAACAACAAGTGTCCCGACTCCCCCAGACGAACGACGTAGGAATGAAGACGAGCCACGTTCACGAATGACTTGATCGACGTTTGCGCTTTTCCCCCCCGATTTTAGATCCAATGTAACAATTGTAGCAAATCTAGAAAGTTATAAAGCAACAACTATCCAACCTTGAGCGTTATATCAAACAAGAAGAAGCGTAGTTATTTTATTTTTTTCCCTTCATTCATCCTCCGGCCCTCCCCAGCTTCAGACAGCCTACCTTCAAGCTTTATTGCCATAGAGCGACTCTGGCTAGATGAGATCCCAGCACAGCTTAACATCTGGGCGCTTTGCCGCTGATGCCCTCATAAATAAAAGATAACTCCTGCCTACCGCGCACGGTCGCATTGGTATAAATCATGTATATGGATTTTTGCTTGGCTTTCACTCTCTCTTTCTCTTATAACCCCCCTCCCTACCCCTTGTCACAGCTTTTCTGTCTTCCCCCATTTGCACAGTTCTTCCTCTCTTCAGTCTTCGTCTCTTTTTTCTTCGCTGCCCAGCATGAAGTCCCCAAGACTCGGCGAGTTGGCAGGTAATTAGGAGCGTTGTGATGATGGGATGGAGAATCACCTCGTCTTTGTTCTCTGCTAATTCAAAATGTCCACAGCTTGCTCTGAGGGCTGAGAAGCAATATAATATTTACTTCAGCTCCAAAGAGAAAGAAATGAAAGGTCTAGATGTCGTAAAATCAAATGTGAGTGGACGGTCTGATTGTACAGAATGATTTTCCGAGGTCTGACTAATACTTTTTTAAATGTGGCCTTTTTGAGGTCATTCAGAAATTGTAGTATCAGTTGCACAAAAACAAAACAAAACAGAAAAGATTTCAGATATTGCCTATTAGACTAAAATAAAACCAATATAAAAACTTTAGATTTCAGAAAATAAGTGCATATTTAGAACCCCATTGAGCAGCAGTGGTTTTCTGCATAACTTCATCACTTTCCATGTCATAGGTGAGACATTTTGGCCCCCTCTTTGCTTTTTTGGGTTAGTTGTTGAACAGATAGACCCACATTTCGAAATCTGGGTGTACAACAAGGCCAAAGCACCACACCGCCACCACCGTGCGGATTGTGTTTCCTATCAAACATGGAAGTATGGATTATAGTCAGACTTCTCTACTTTGCTCCCCTCTGTCCACGAAATATTGTTACAGGTGTTACTTATTCTTTTGAGTAGATTCTTCCCCCACGCAATCCTTGATCAATCGTTTTTTTGAATTGTACTGTCAACTTTAAAAAAAACAAAAAAACATTTAACCTTCACTCTCCAAGGTCACTGTATGAACTGCATGAACCAGAGGAGGAAAAAAACCCAAAAGCCTCTGCATTTATAGAGCTGGCCTCAAATGAATCAAGTGCAGTTTGTTCACAGCACCTAAATGATACTGTCCCATTTAAAGGAAGATCTACTTGGATTTCTTTTCTTTTTTTTTTTTTTTTACTTGAAGCTTTTCCAGATTTGAATAATTTCAGAAGAGATCTTTTTTTTGGATGTCATGATGTATATTTGCATAAAGATAACTACCAGAAAAAGTTATTTTGTATATTTTTTGTAAAAGAAGAACTAAGACATAATGGCACTAGCCAACACACCTAGAACAATACTTTTTATATATATACACATAACAAAGTTTATCAAATGAACAGTATGGTTCTGGAGGAATATGTGATCAATTCTTCATTCCCTTTGAAAATGTAAATAAAGAGAATGTTCTGAATGGATTCCACATAATAAATAAATAAATAACCCCCCCCCACATACACGCATTTCCATTGTAAAAGACTGTCAGTGAGTTTCAGGACTCGTTCTCTCAGGAGCAGCACGCATCAGATGCCCATTTAAAATGGATCCCTGCTATTCAATTATTGTGTAACTAAGGCCTGAGCAACGGGGCTCTGCCAATAATAACACGGCTTTATTAATGTACAGTGTGATACTTTAGTGATGCCGGAGGGGGAGATTCTTTTTCCCTGCTGGCCCTTAAACACCCCGGATCACATTACTAGGACTGCGGAGCCATTATGCATCAACTTAACACACACAGACGAATTATGACAACCAGCTGAATTTGGAGACAAATAGCATGAACGAAGGCAGAACATGGATCATTATGGCTGATCAATAGAGGAGCAGGAGGACTAACTATCCCTGGTGAGCAGAGGAGAGGTCAGCAGTAATATTTAATCCCCAAGGACAGGAAGCCCAAATCAAATTCAAACAAAAGAAAAACTAATTATGTCAAGTCTCCTCTAGCTGATGATAAAGGATAATTACTTTTTTATTTCCCCGCGCTAAGGCTGAGTACATTCTTTCAGACGTGGCGACGTAACCTTTAACGAACACTGCTTGATTGATGAGGCGCCTTATGTACCCTCCCCCCTTCTCAAATGATTACCAATCACTGCGCCCCCACCACCCGTAGAAACACGGGCAAATACAAATAAAATAATCTGTCCTCTTTAATGGCAACAAATACGTTTGCACAAGACCAGAAAAAGGCAAGGCCCTCATTTAAGGAGATTTATGCCCTTTATTATCTGATGCGTGTATCACCAGTGAGACAGAGTGCAATTACAGGAGAACAAATATCTGTCCCATCCAGAGTGACCCTTTCTGATGAGGGAGTCAGCCACAGACGCATCTACCCGTCTGCGGTGGAGAGGCGCTCGCACAGATGGAGCTAATGATGAATGAGACATCTCCAGAGCCTGATACATATTTCTCATTTCTCCGAACAAACAATGCAGAGATCTGAAATGAATATCGCCAGCTGAACAGGCGCCACCTGGCAGGCAGGCGAGGCGAAGGCTGATGATAGAGATCTGCACGAGGACCCACGTCCTCTCGTCCCTCCGTACAGCAGATGCCAGGGTTTACAGGGAGTAACACACCGCTGACATGCTGTCAGTCAGTCGACGACGAAATAATTGCAATAGAAACGAATAAATAGCAACATTTCCTGTTGCAAAAGCACAACTCCAAGTCTGTATGTCCTTTGAAATTGTTATTTCAGCTTGTGAAACGACTGCGACATATGTGATGCTTTGGAAAAGTTTTCTCCTTGTTCTGACTGATGCTGTTTACTCATTAATGCTCTTTAAAATCTCAGAGGTCTTCACACAACAGCTGCAATTATACTAGGATTAAATTACACACAGGAGGATCTACTAATTAGATAACTTCAAGGTACGTAAGAATTTTGTTCACTTGACTTGAGAATGTTGATGAAGAGATTTTTGCAAAATGTTTATAAGCTATTTTCTGTTGCTTAGTTTACTAATGGAGCAACGTTTTTGCAGATGTAACATGTAATAAATAATCGGGAATCAGTGTAAAATATTCCAGAAGCTTGACAAGTGTATGTATTACAGATTATCTAATCTGTCTTGTTCGTAGAAAAGCATAGAATCTGCTCATTATTTGAGTTTTCAAAATAAAAGTCGAAATTAATATGTAAATTTCATTTATTAAAAACTGACATTTAGACAGTCTTTAGAGCTAACAATATAATAAAGCAGCTCTCAGTAAAAAACAATAAAATAGCCTCATTAGTTTAGCGTCAATAAGAAGCTACAAAGCAGATGCTAACGTTAGCATTGTTAGCAGCTACCAGCTACTCGGTTACGGTGCTCATATCTTGTCCATCACCATTTTGTTCAACCTACTGGTCAAAATGTTTCCAGATTACAAATTTAAAACTGGTTAAGACTTCCTCAATATTTTTGAGACTGACGTCAACAAGCCCAACAACATTTTTCGTTAGCTAACTCTGTCAGCACAACAAGGCAGTATGAAGTCCAGTATGAAGTCCAGTATGAAGTCCAGTGTATCCTGGGTGGGAATCTTAGAAATATAAGACACAACGTCTAGTCTTTAACTGTACAATTAAGAGTCCTTAGATTTTCAGTGCATGCAACATTTTTGCTTTCTTACTTCAAAATAAGAGCCTCAAAAACAGCCAAAAAAATCTTAAAGCACTCATCTGAGGCCTTTAGTAGGCCTCAGATGAGTGCCTACTAAATTTAAGGTGCTAAATTTCACCTCTGATGAAATTTAGCAAATTTCATCAGAGGAAAGGACATGATAACAGCAGCTGGATAGAACACATGTCACCAGGAGAAACATTGTGGTGTTTTAATATCCCAATATCTGCTATGAAACCTTGCAACACCAATAGCAGACACATGAACAGTGGAGCAAGTAATGCTATAAAAAAAATGCTTCCCTTTCAAAATTATACAATTATTTTGTGTTGGTGGGTCACATAAAATCCCAACAGACTACACTCAATCTTGTGGCTGTTAATGTGACAAAAAGTTCATGCGACATCAAAACTTTTGAAAGGTGCAGCATATCCAGTCTGGCAGCACATTTAATGAGACAGCTCAGGTCCTCCTATGTTGACTCCTCAGAGCGGACAAGGCCGGCGTGCGGTACATCCTGACCCCCCTCCTCCCATCAGGTGTCTGTGCCTCAGCCGTGACACTTGACAAATGCTGCCCTCCCCTCCAAACCTGGTTACCAGCAAGTTGTCCACTGACAGAAGCTATTTGCTGTTTAATGCCACCGAAATCCGATTATGTCTCTTCGCAGGCCGTGGCTGTCAGCCAGCAGAGATGGATGGAGATGATAAAGTAAGGCTTGGAGGAGGAGAGTGTGTTCTTTAAGGTTATGAAAAACAAATAAATAGCAAGGTTCAAGGGCGACCGTGGCTGAATGTCGCTCTACTCGAGGTGAGGGAGTGAAGAGTATTCTTGTTCACTGGGAAACTCAGACATACGTTGATACAATGCTTTAATATATTTTATTAGGATTTTATGCGATAGACCAACACAAAATAATGCACGATTGCAATTTGAAAGGAAAATATTTGATGCTTTTGCAAATAAAAACTTGAATGGTGTGAATCGTTTCTGATTGCCTTCAAAAATCACCAAATTAGCATAGAATAGCATCAATAAGCTGGTTTTACAAAGGCCTCAGTACTTTAAGAGAATATTCACAAGCAGATCAAGAAGAACATTAATCATAAGCATCTTCCAATATTGCACAGCGTATAGTTTTTCTTATTTTGCATATTTCACCTTGCTAACGTAATCATTTCCTGCTAATAAAGCTGACTTTGATTTGATAACTGTAGTTTTGTCTTTTAGTTGTTGGTGTGCTGCAGCTCCCGTTCTCTCTTGAAAAAGAAATGTTTAATCTCTACTCAAATAAAAGTTACATACAAACAATAAAGGCCAGTCCTATCCTCCTCAGTTCTCCTCTTTTTATTGAGCTTCTATTCCATCAACACGCTGGAGAACATGGTGGTGGCAGCATCATGCTGTGGGGAAGCTGGTCAGAAAACAGATGGAGCAAAAGGGAAACATTTCGAGTCACAATTATGTTCTACTTTGAGTTTTCTATCCTATAAAGTTAACAAAATTAAAGGTTGTGGTGAAAAAATGTGAAAGTTTGTGTTCTTTTGCAAAGCTGTATAAATTTGTTCAGTTTCTAAAAAATAAAACACAGACTTGTATCACAAAGAATGGGTGTGTACAGTAGTAGGAGTCCAACTGGTTTTTAGAATCGCCCAATGTTTGACAACAGGTGGTCCCAAGTGGCTAAATCCTTTCATACGGGCATGGCAGTGAGTGTGGATTGATACAGGGTAATTAAAGATAAATTCTGAGTGTGTTACCGCTGAGCCGTCCGCAACACTGTGTCACTTTCTGCGAATGTCCCCTTCATTCATCTGGGACTGTGTCCATTCCACAAACGCACCGGCGCCGTCTTTCAGCCGTTGTTTGCCAACACGGTTTACTCCTTGGGGAGGAAAAAGAAAAGTCCAACCCAATAATCGCATTCCTCCTCTCGTTCTTTTGTCTTCCAGCCATTCTCCTTCTCTGGACGGGTCCATTCACAGACCGGGAACCATTCTAACCTCGCCATGAAAGGCTTCGAACTCGAAGGCTGAGAACGAAGCGGCCTGGGCTTTCTCTCGGTAACACAATTAGCCATGGAGCGGGCGGGTCCGGCCTCCAGCTCATTCAGCGCCGTATTTGATGGCCAGCCAGACCCATGACTTCATCCACACACACTATCAGACTATTACTATGCAAAGCGGCACCACTTTCTCCAACCCCGGCCCCACACACACTCTAAAGCCTCGCTTTGTCCCACAGCCGCTAATGCGTGTAATTTTTGTGCGAACGAGGAGCCGAGGCTGCGAGCAAACACACCTCTTTAAGCTCCCAGTATTATCGGATTTGAGCCCATATGGCAGAGGGAAGATGTGCTGTTCTCTGGGAGAACACTGGGACAGGAAAGACTAGACGAAGCAGGATGAGAAAGTTTCAAAATTTCTGGCACTTACCAACCTAAAAAAGACGATCCAAAAGAAAAAAGGCAAAGTTTGTGTTTGTGAAAATGTCATTTTGTACAGATTCCCTAAGGTACCTTAATTTCCTTGCAATAAATTAGTAAATAGCCTACAACCTATTTTACATATAGTTTTAGTGATCACAAATGTTAATTTAAAATCATACATATGTACATCTTTAAGCATAATCAAGTAACTATGCTACCTTCAGTTATTATAAAAGTGCTGCATATATCAAATATGGCTTAAAAGAAATTTGACTTCATAACTTAAGGAATTGAAATTGGGCCTCTGTCTCTTTAAGAAAGTCCTGCTCTTCCCAACACTCCACCTTCAGAAAGCATCACAACATGGCTATTAATCCTTTAACAATGTTTTTAACAGCGTTGCCGTGAGAAGTAGCTCATATAATGATGCGCAGTTCCACCAGGTGTTTGCTAATTGCTGCTGGCTAGTCTGAAGGAGCTGATAGGGGGAGATGAGCTCTGTGAGGCAGAAACTGGGAAGCTTGGAAACAGCTGAGCAAGGATTTCTCAAACATGCATGAAAGAATCAAGGCAACACTCCAGGTGTGTCTTTGATGAGGGAATAAAATTATAATATGATGTAAAGCAAGTAAAGTGGATTTTCTATAATGCTGCTCCTTTAAAGAGCCTCAGTGAAAACATGTTTACACATTCTTAACTCTTTGGTACAGAAACTGGTTGAAAATCAATTTATGAACTAGATGTTCATGTTTGTTTGTGTAAGGCAAAGATGGGAATAGTCCAAATAGTTTGGATGTTTTTTTATTTTATGTTTTGCATTCCTTTTTACACCGGGTTTCTGTTTACACCTTAGAGAAGGGGTGGATATTAACACATATAGAACGCCTTCCAAACACTTTGCATAAAATAAAAAAAATGTTTTGTGCAACTGAAAAAGAGATGAAGTCACAAGTTTTAACGTCCCACAGGTTTTTGCAGCAACTATTCTGATCGGCCTTTGTTTTCCGAGAATACTTCCTGACTCGATTCTCGTCGGTATGTCAGTGGACTGCACAAAGCCGGCATTCCTTCAACCCGGGACGGAGGCAGGTCTATATAATTAAAATTGACTGGCACACGGTGGAGGGCTCCACACCCATCCATAACAGATATTGAAGACGCCCCTGGGAGGGCAGGCAGCCAGAGGCCTCCCTCCATAAATGAGACAGGTTTGTTGGAGAGCAGGAGGCCGCCACCACAATCAATTTCCTTCTTCTCAGCCGGTGCACACGTGTCGAGCGTGTGCACATAAATTTCCCGTGTACGTTCACGTGTCTGCGCGCTCCGTCTGGAGTATCGCTGGGAACTGGTCGCCAATCCCAAATCAGTTGGCTCTTTAAAAGCTGCTCAGGCCCTTCTCCCCAGCGTCCCCCGGGACACGGCTCTGAGTAGTTGATGGTGTGGACGCGAATATTAACATGCTTCTGGGACAGAAAAGGAAATAAGAAAGACTGCAACACGTGTAGCTACGATGGGAGAAAAAAAAAAGAAGCTGAAATTGGTTGGAATGTAGCAGAGCAGGAAAACAACAAGGTATAATAGGGTAAAGGATGAAAATAGAAACACGTAAAGCCGCAGAAGGAGCCCCTTTGGGACCCATGCCATGCTGGTCAGCTTGCCTTAAAGAAATCTGAGAAAAACAGCGCTTCGTGTTTGGCTGTTCTAAAGAAAAAAAAAAAACATCCCACAAACCCCTGTGTACTTTCACAACTCACACTAAACTCACATTTCCCTTTGAGGCAAAAGAGAAATTCAAAAAGCTGGTTGCGAGAAGGCAATCGTAAAGCTGTGTTTAATAGCACCTTTCCAAGGGTCCGATGTAAAAACCGTGTGCACACGATAGAAACATTCAGGGTTGTGGTCACTGTTACTTTCAAACAAAAGAAATCCACTTTCAAAGGAACTCAAAAGACATATTTCCAACTCATACCGAGACTCCTGAGAAAAAACCTGAAAGAGTCTGACAAATAAAATATAGTAATATCTGGGAAAAAATCTGTCTTTAACTGCACAACACCTAGTCAGTTTGTAGAGTCTTTAAACTCATCCTCAAATCAGCTTATTGTTCGGTGATAAACTCTCTAAATCTGTTATTTGGGTGTCGAACAGTTCCTACGCAGCTGAAGTTTTCTATTGGTACAACTTCATCACAGCCCCACGTTCAGGTTTAAAAGCGTAGCTCTCCTTCCTAACTCATATCTTTTATAAGCATTGATTGATCGCGTTAATCGGATTTATAAATGTGTGAATTATTTGCAGTGTGGACACAGAGGGGCATTGCTCTGCTCTGCTCGGACCACTGGTGACGGTATAGTATTGAGAGAGGATAATGGCCGCCGTCGCTGCTCGCTCAGGACAGACAGCTGCAGAGCGCTGTCGTCATTAAAGTCTTCAACAACACAGAAAAACAGTTGGTATATTTAGCACTAGTTTTTGTTTTGAAAAATAAATCACTACAGGAATCTGAAAATTGATAAATGTATTGGAAAAAGTGGATAAGTTGACAACAGCGCTTCTTTTGTCCTGATCATCCCGAGATTTATCCATGTCGCTTGGCTCCGCCCACTTTGTTGAAGGGACGGGGTTTAGCTCTGAGAGGGGTGTTAGCTACACTTTAAATTAAAATGTGTAATGTTAGATTACCACAAGCTATCTGACCTGTAATCAAAGCACTGATCATAGGGTTCAACAGTCTGCTATGCTTAAAAACACGACTTGTTGGAATGCGTGGCTTGAAAAACTACATGACATACTTTGTGGTTTCACAAAAAAAATTGTGTTTCACCGTCTACAGTGAAGGGTGACTGTTCTTGTGGCCGGCCGTGGTCACGTGTGTTTGCACGAAGCAGCAAGTCCTCTCCAAACAGCACACAGATGAACGTGTGGAAAAGAGAATGAGAGCAGCTGAAACACCAATCATTAGAAATTATGACGATCGAAGCAAAGTTCAAAGTTTTATCTTGAATTATTGAACTGTTAATTGTGTATATAGTGGGTTTTAATAAGTTTAGTTTTATATTTTGCTGCATTCAGGTTTTGTTTTGGTTTTTTGTGTAATCTGTGTCATTTTAGCAATCTTTCTTCACATCCTCTAGTCGTTGTTGTTCATTCAGTTAACCAGACTAACTTGTTCCTTGTTCTAGCGTTCAATACCCAAAATATTTAGGCTTCTCTTTTTGCAAGGAGACAACAACCAAGGCCAATGCTGAAAACCGTGGAGTACAGGAAGCAAAGTCAGGATGGCACAAAGCAAATTCTACATGCTTTATAAGGACACTACCACTAATTCTACTAGTTTTCATTATAAAAGACACTTTGCAAAACATTTAAAACTGAATTTAAATCTCTCAAAGCTGTTGGTTACAGATGAACACAAACCTTAATTTGCACCTTTTAGCTCGTTTTTATTTTACTCTCAAGGGGAACTAAAGGATGAACGCTCGGTTTTTCCAATTTCTGGCTGACTTACTGGAACTAAGGGACAACGC
The DNA here is from genome assembly GCA_903066815.1 of Brachyrhaphis roseni. NCBI lineage: Eukaryota > Metazoa > Chordata > Actinopteri > Cyprinodontiformes > Poeciliidae > Brachyrhaphis > Brachyrhaphis roseni. The sequence goes on from CAEFZY010041663.1 coordinate 51,133, forward strand.
AGGGTGACAACGGTCCTTAGCTGGAAACTTGTTTAACCACACATGCACTCACTAATTTATGAAACTCATCATTTAACAATAAACGTCTGAAATCAGCGTTTGGTTTGATGAATCTCTGCCATCGGTTCCGTCTGTCCCTCCGGGGCCTGAATCCACTTCTATGCTAATCGACATTCTTCTTTTTCTGCTCTTAATGGGGGGGCTTTAATAATGCAGGAATGTTCCATACAATTCTGTTTAATTCCATTGTGCAAATCATGGCCCGGGGCCTTTCCTCTTCTCTTCTGAACTTGTTTTCTCACTCCAGGTAGACTGAAAAGGTCTCCAGCAGTTGAATCCATAATTCTGTGGTGGCTGTAGATAAAACTATTATCTCCCACATTTGATCCACCTCTATCCGCGCTCAATATTATATTTCCCAATTAAGGAAGTTGTTGAAAGTGCAGAGTGTCCCCCTGAGTGCATTTCCCGCCTCGATTCCTTCACTTTGTCATGATTTTATCCATATCCCCTGTCATACACACCAGTTTCAGATTCCTCTCTCAGCTGTTTTGTCTTTTCTCTTTATCAGCCGTTTCAAGATGCATCTGTCTTTTCCGTGTGTCTCGAGAGGGAGCGACGAATCTCAAAAAGAAAACAGCAGAGGAGGTGGCACAGGTGGCGGGTTCGAAGGGAGTGATTCATAGACGAGAAAGTAGCAGCACGAGATAAAAAAAAATAAATAAAAAAAACAGCAGTTCAATTTGCAGTAATTCTGTTATCTGAGGCAGTCAGGGCTGGACTACAGCCTCACATACAATGGGTCCCTCTGGTTCTGTATGCGCCACGTCCAAGACTCTAACTCTGATTTACGCCTGAGCGTTGTCTGGATGCAGGAGCGAACACACATGCCGCATCTGCAACGTGTGAGAATCGCAGCCACCCTTCAGGAGCAAAGATCCTGGGCAAGGAAGAGGAGAGAAATATCTGGCAGCCATTAGCAGTAACAAGACCTGTCCTTGGAAAAAAACAGCTAAAAAGTTATATGTCCGATTGGAAAAGAGATGTGCAATTCAGCAAGTTTTAAAGTTGCTGCCACAATATTTTTATTATGCAATCCTGTAAATGAGTCTTCAACATGAAGTTACAATTCTCTTTTTTGTTTCTTCAGTTTTTATTATATAAATGTGAAAAACTTTACAAAAACTAGACTTTTCTCCAATTAATTTGTTTTTCGTCTCAGTCTGTTTCACATGTACATTCATTCTGTTTCACATGTCACAGATGCGAAGGCCTTTAAAAAGGCGAATTTTTTAAAGGGAGCCTTCCACGACCAGCTGATCATGTTGACCTAAATATGTTGTCATGTTCCTGTTAACCTAAAGGTTGTTGGTTGTGATATGTTAAAGCTCATAAATTCTTCAAAAATTGTACGTCTGTAATGTATTTTCCACCTATGGAAGCTGTCACGTTTTCATGCAGGTCCGATGACGCGGGTATGTTGTATTAGAGGGTTTGAACCCATTAAAAAACACAAGACGTCAAGGAGTAGGAGGCGGACTAAGCCACAAAACGTCTGGATTGAGACAAACTGCCTCAAAGTTTTTATGTGTCGTTGTACACAAGACATCTGATGAAACAAAAAGCCGTAATGGACTTGTGATCTGCTGTTCACTATATTAGCTAAAGCTAACAGTGTTAGCACAAGCTAATACTGTTAGCAGGTAGGCCTGTCACAATAACAAATTTTGCTGGACGATAAATTGTCCACAGAAGTTATTGCGATAAACAATAATAATGTTGTTTGAGACTGTTTCCCAGTAATATGATGGTAATGGCATAATTATAACACAAGAACTCATTCTCTGCGATCAATAAACTTTAAATGATGAACGTTTAACACTGGAACTGGAAGACATTTTAAATATCCAAAATAAATAAATAAAACAACAGAAATAACAAATAAAATTAATATTAAAGGCTCTATTAACAAAACTGTCCTTCAAAAAAGGGCTAGTTGAAACAAAGCAACAAATTGAAGACTTTAATCATCCAGTTTTTGGTGGAAAGAGAGAAAGAAAGAGAAAAATGTTAAATCACTCAAATGGAAATGATTGAGTTTGTTTAAGTTTATCATGTGATTAATTTTTTTATCGTTTATTGTGACAGGCCTATTAGCAGGATCTATAACGTGGAATGAAAACAAATCGGAGGACAATGAACGGATGTTTAAAGTGACAATGAAGCATCTTTAAGTCTTTGTAACACAATGTCACGATGCTAACCGTACACTGAGTTAGAAACTGGAGCTCTTTGCAGCTCTTTACAGAGTAATAACTACAATAAAGACAACTTTCTCCTCTCCTTTTCATCCGTTTGGTCCTACATATCATCCTATCCACTCGTCATTTCTGCTTTGCCTTCTACTTCAATGCACTTCGCTTCAAATTGAAAAGGCTGAATGTTAGTGCGCAACAATTACTGTTCCGGCTGTAGCACATGTCTTCTACCCAGAATGCATTGCAGCGTAAACAACATGGCGACATCTTTGTTACAATATCTTATTGAAATTTATATTTTTGCTGCATTGTTTTTCCATCAGTAATAAATGTTTCTCATATACAGCCCATTGTTCCAACTAATTGTGGATCCCTGTCAGCTTTAGCTAAAGCTAAAGCTTGATTTAATAGACCATCAATTGCTGTTTCTAAACTAAATGAAGGAAGTGTAAATATCAGTTAAATATCTAAACCACGATGATATTTTAGCTGTTTACAACACAGAGTGAGTGCTCCAGCTATGCAAATATTGTTCCTCTTTACAACCACTTACCTCTGTGAGTCATAATTTTCAACTCTGACTGTAATGAAGTATAAGTAAAGTGCTTGTTAACAAGTGGAAGATGATCTTAAAGTGTAACTTACCCCTCTCTGAAAGCTGAACCTTAAAACATAAGCAAACAGATCATCTTGTGCATTTCTGCTTTGAAATTGTGTTAATACTGTGAAACTGTGGCTTTTTAACTCGAGGTTATCACACAGTGAAAATCTCACCCTAACCCATAGCCTACCTACTGCGAAATAAAAACAAAAATAGTCGACTTTACAAAGAAACAGGGTGGCCAAAGTGCACACTGATGGTGTATGGTAATCAGGGCTCTTCTTTGATTAACCTCAGTGTAAAGAGACCAGAAGAGGAGAGTTACATCACACTAGTATAGATCAGGTACTTTCCTCTGTTTGAAACTAGCAGTCCTTAGCAGGAGAGACAGAAACCAATCCAACCAATCGGTCCACAAATGGATAAAATCCAACACAAATCATTCTAATGCCTTAATAATTACCATGGCTTTAATGAGCCCATAAGAAAACAGCTTATATATTCACCATCAGGCTGTAATTAGAACGGAGCCAGGGCTGTTAAGTAAACAAATTAATAATTAATGTGCAAACAAATAAGAGTTTTAAAAAATATGAGCATTGGATGTTGTTGTTTGTCTTGGTTTCTTTATTTAATATGTGTGGAGATATGCTGCAGGGGCAGCCATTAACAACATAATGTCCCCGGTATGTTTTAAATGGCAAGTGAGGGGAGGGGGCCGTTTGGGTGAAGGGTGAGCCTGGAGAGAAGGACAGATACAGTCCATCGGGCTCCACCGCTCTGGCCAATGTGTCGGAAAAGCAGCCCGCTGTGGAGGGGGGATTATTAAAATCTTCTCAGCCGGGGAGGTTTTAAATGGCGGTGGCGGCCGGGCGCCCGACGACGACGCTCTCCCTCTCCCTTCCCCCTTCCCATATGTCTGCAGGAGTCCCCGATAAGCATAAGAGCTATCTCCGATGACACCTGAGTGAGTAAATCTGCCGCTCTCTTCTCCTCACACCACCGCTGTTGCGGTCTTCACCAGGAAGCGGAGCCGGGACGGGGTGGCGGGGAAAAGCTGGAGACGAGGCGGCGCAAGCTGTGACGGTGAACGTTAATGGGGGACAGCAGATGTGGAATTAATGTGGCACATCTGGAGAGGACAGAGCAGGAGAGGAGGCGGCGGCGGCGGCGGCGGCCCGGAGAGGGACTGATGAGGGAGAGAGGGTTCAGGAGAGAGACAAAAGACAGGAGGGACTGATAGTTTGATTTGACTTTCAATGAGCTTCTCATATTCACTTAATGTATCTCAGGCTGCACAGTGGCACAGTTGGTAGCACTGTTGCCTTGCAGCAAGAAGGTCCTGGGTTCGATTCCCGGCCCGGGAATCCACGGAGTTTGCATGTTCTCCCTGTGCATCCGTGGGTTCTCTCCTGGTACGCCGGCTTCCTGTCACAGTCCAAAAACATGACTGTAAGGTAAATTGGTCTTTCTAAATTCTCCTGTGTGTGAATGGTTGTCTGTCCTGTCCGTCTCTGTGTTGCCCTGCGACAGACTGGAGACCGAATCGCCCTGAAAGTTAGCTGGAGATAGGCACCAGCACCCCTCCCAAACCCACTAGGGACATGGATGGATGGTATCTCTCAGGTATCGGCCTTACATAATACATCTTCAAGAAGTTCTTGTCCTTGAGGAATAATGCATGTATTTTGAGGTAACACTTCAAACACTCTGTTTCCTTCAAGAAGCAGAGTGTTTCCCCACAACATATCCCCCACAAGTCCGCTTTATCCTTGAGTACTTTTGTTTTTTTGTAGCAGACACTTGAAGTTATCGTGTTCATCTGCAAAGTTCAGCAAGTCAAATTTACGACTTTTTAACGCCGTTTTACGTCAGGAAGACAAATTTGGGTCTTCTAAATGGACTATAAGCAAACAGCCAGTTTGGATCTATAATTATTGAAATTTCTACATAAAGTCTTAAACTTAATTACATAAATACATTTACATTTGTATTTATTATCTGTTAAATGCAAAAAAAAATTTAAAATGTATTTAACTTAAGTATTTAAGTAGTACATTGTTCAAGCATTTATTTATTTTAAGCCTTACCTGACAAAGTGGGTGGGCGGAGCTAACATTCAAAGTGTGGATTAACCAATCAGATGCCACAGAGACAGATAGTTATTTGTTAAATGTAACATAGAACATATTAAATAATTATATAAAAAAACATTAATTATATATGATTCGACATTCAATTTAAGTCAGATTTCAGTTTTGAATTTGAGTTTTGACCCATTTACATATTAACATTTTTTTTTTAACTGTATGAGTTTTACTTAGTGATTACATTTATATAAATATCAATATAACAAAACATTATTTTTAGCTTGTGGCCATTATTTCGTTTGGCCCTTGACATACATACACCTACTGCAAAAGTCAGCATGCGAGAAAAACCTTGTTATCCAAACCCTTCAAAAAAACAAAACAAACACACAAAAAATCATTTTCTGGATTTCCACCATGTGAAATGCTTCAAATTAAATTATAAAGTTGTTAACACATTCACAGTAAATACCTCCTCTTCCTACACAAGCCTCAGCTACGGGGCCAGACCTCCCTCCACCCACCAATCCCAGCGCTATCTTGGGAACTCCATCAAACACGAAGCCAGAGGGCAACCTGAAAAGTCTTCCCTGCCTCCCACCACCTCTCTGCCTCACCGCTGCTCGTCTTGCAGACTTAACACCTTCATTTCGAGCGTCAGAATGGAGAGCGAGCGGTCCCTGCGTGCCTGAAACAGACACGTTCCCTGCAAGGTTTTTACTGTAAAAGACACACACACACACACACACACCCCCACACACAAACTTCAGCTGCACAGTGAGTTTCGTGTCAAACACTTCTTCAGCATTTGGAGAACTCTATAATGAGCCATCGCTGTGTTGAAGATCTGCTTCGCCTTTATAGCACACTGGATATAGACACAACAGAACGAGGCAGTGAGGCTTGGCTTGAAAATTCAACATTCTCCAAACAACATAAAAAAGTGGAGATATGCCAGTCACCCCTCTGTATTCTGACTGTGTAAGTTAGTTAAGAAAACTGGTTTAGAGTTCGCAAAAATCCAAAACACATTTTAAAGATTCTCTGGTTAGCGGGTAAAAAAAAAAAAAAATTAATATTATGCCTTTGTTCATCCATCCATCCATCCATTTTCTTGCACCCTTATCCCTTGTGGGGTCGGGAGGTGCTGGTGCCTATCTCCAGCTGCGTTCCGGGCGAGAGGCGGGGT
>CAEFZY010041664.1:0-13098 GCA_903066815.1 Brachyrhaphis roseni
ATATATATATATATATATATATATATATACCAATTACATAGGTAATTGGTAACATATTTTTTATCCTATGTTGCAAACTCAAATGTCCATTCTCCCCCAACAGTTTCTCTGACGTCCCTTCATCTTTTGGTTGTCCATAAAACATATGCAACAGCTGTTCAGGCCACAGACCTTTGTACAACAGCGACAAACAAAATAGTACTAAATGTGTCACTAACTAGAGGTTGAGAGCCTTATATCCCTTGAGGTCACTTTCTCCCAATGCTTCCAAAAGCATTCTCCATATATACGCACGACCCCCCTCCGCTCTACAGCCTAAACCGCCCTCCCCAACTCTGCTTCCCATTCCTCAGCGGAAGAGCTCTGGGCGTCTAGAGTAAGGATTGAACAGCTGTTTGAATTAAATCTGCAAGAGTGAGTCTAGACGGGGCCAGGTTTATTGAAGCGATGTCGACTGTCAGATTGATGGAAGACAAGAGGGAGATGGCTCGGGTTGTTGCAGGCACAGCCAAACTGGATTCTCTTGCTGTAAGCTGCTGTAAATCTTGTCTGTTTGATAGGGAGATTAGTTGTAATTCTGGGGACATAAACACAGTGTTAGCTTTAAATTGAAGTTGGCTAGGGCAACATAAACATAAGGAGTGACTTAAACCAACTAGACACTCCAGTTAGTTTTTCTGGATCAAATGGTTGTTTTTACATTGAAAATCTGATTTGTGCTTTTTTTAAAACAGTTGTTTTATTTCCACTAGCTTTTTCCAGAACACTTTTTCCAAAATACATAACTTCATCTAATCAATGCAATTATGTAATTATTTCTAGTTATTTTGGCAGAAAATGAACAGTGGCTATGAACCAAATATTCTTCAAAGTCAAAGTGGACTGACACTAGTTGATTTGATGCTTTCTGTTAAAACATGATGCACAGTGCAATGATAAAATACTTACCCAGCCACAGATTTTCTTCAGTTTTATTTTCTGTCTCTCTTAAATATTCTTACATCAGTTTTAAGTATTAAACAAAGACAGCCCGATGACATCACTTAACCTGTCTGACAACATAAAGGATTAAAAAAAAATCTCACAAAGTCCCTGGCATGCTCAGTCCAGAAACGGATAGTAAGCCAATTTTAACATTTCGTTTTTCCAGTGAACCTCAAGATATTGGTGCTATTTGGTCTTCTAAAATTACTACAAGTACACCTTAACAATGTATACAGGAGGTGACAAAAGAAGTCAGAACATCTGAGTTAATGACTTATTATGAGGTGTTCATATCAATAAAATGTCAGTCTCAATGAAATGAAAAAGTCCTGATACCACATTTATGTATATAGTCAAATGGCTTTGTCACATTTACATTATGCATGTTCACCATGGAAATGTTTTCTAATCAAAGGAAGTGAGATCTTGGTGACACCACCTGAACATACTCAAAGACATCACTATACATTATTTTGCAAAACCATTTGAAATCTACTGTTGCAGTAAGTGAGGTCAATGGGCATCAGACACGCACCGTACTGTCCTTAACATTTTTACTGCAAATTCTCTTTGCAATTCTGATCCATTCACAGCTTTAAGCAAAAGTAAGGTGAAGACTTGTTTAGAACAAACCCAATGAACACCCTTTAGGTAAAGCTATGCATGACTGTAAGCAAAGTCCGTGGAAGCAGAGGGCCATCTGAAAGAAATTCTTTAATCTGGGAGACATTTTCAGAAAAATAATGGTAAGGAAATGGGTACAGTTGACAGACTTTGAGAACTAGTTCTACATTTTGGTTCATAATGACAAGCAATGAAATGAGGACTATTAGAGTTAGGAGGAAGGACTATTCAGTATTCATTCCTATAGTTCATTATGACTGATGTGATATAAGCAAATGCTAATATTATAACTAGCAGATAATTATATGGAAGCAAGTGATGCAGGCCCTAAATGATTTGCAAGTTGTTGGAACGGATGAGAAACTGCTGCTATGATGAGCACAAAGGAATAAATGTGGAGCTGGAACTAACAGTTATGATCATTTTTATTTGATCAGAAAAATGCGCCAAAGCAATGTAGAAAATACGGTAATACGTTCTCCCTAATGACTCATCCTTTAAACTTGTCATAGTAATACAAGTCAGTTTCCAAACTTTCTCTTGTTTTGAGGGGTTTGCGTCTAACACAACATGTGAAAACAGCTTAAAAATACTAAAAGAACTTCATAGGATGGATCCTACTTCCCCAGACTTGCAATCTAATCAAGTACTTTCTTCCTTCATTTTAATCACGCTCAAAACTTGTTTCCTCTGTGAAAGTGATTTTTTTTCGACCTGCAAATAAATAAAGGGAAATCCGCTCTTGAATTCAGAAGCTCTGTAAATTTCCAGGTCAGCAAAAAGTTGTGATTTAATCTGTGAAAACTTTGCAAAGCAATAAAATAATTACCAGATTGTTTCCAAATTGCTGAAAGATTAAGCAATTTTGATGCAAGTAAGTTTTTGCACTTGAAACGGTAAATAAAATCTAAATTATTATTGGAAATAATTTAGGTAATTCCGTCACCTGACAATAAGAAAGTTTTGAATGATTTATTGCCAGACAGTGGAACAAAAGATTCTCTTCTTTTTTTTAACATTGTCTGTAAATCTGGTGGTCTCAAATATAGGTGAAGGAGACGTGTTTAGACAAGTTTACAGATTGGGTCAGTGTGGCAGAGTTATCAAGTTATTATAATAGAGTACAGTGTATATGTGGACATTTCATGTAATGTCTTGCAGAGGCACATTCTGCCAGTGGGGTGGTGTACTATATGTGGCATCCTGTCACTATTTGCCTTTTCACAGCAATTGCGTGGTAGCATCTGCAGCAGTGTGTACAGCACGTACTCTTCTTTTAAATGTGTGTGCATAAAAGATGTGAACACTGATTGTGTCTCACCAAGTCTTTTGAAAGTGACTCTGACAGTTTGGATAACAGTGCTTTGCCTACGCTGCAGATACACACGCACACACACAGAACCGCTGTGCGTTGCTCTCACATGTTGGGCTCCTCCGATGATGAGGGTTGGGGGCCAGCTTATAATTAACTTGCCTGCCAAGTGGCATTATATATCATCAAAGGCTTGACGTTGGCCCAAAGGAAGTCCAAAAATGTGGCAGTGCCATTGTATCCAGCCTAATAAGGTCAGTGCTGTGGCATAGTAAATTACAGTTATTTGGAACATTTAGATAACAAATGTGGTCAGACGTCAACGGCCTCCCCCATGGAGATTTTTAGGCCTGAAGGAAGTAAAGAAAACAGGTTTAGCTGTTGTAAATCTAAATGAATAGTGAGAAAAGTATGATTATACTGAAACGGGGAAAAAAATACAGAAGACAGAAATGAAATGGTAAGACAAATATTGGTGTGATTCATAAGCTGAAAGGCATTTTTATTTTCAATAGTTAGCTGTGTGAGCGAACCGATGTTTGGGGAGAGTCTTATTGATCAAAATGAGTGTTGTTTCACTGTCTACCATTTTTGGTTTCTGATTATTTTCTTTGTTCTGAGAGAAGCTCAAAGTCACACTACAAGTGCTTGGTAAACTTAACAGTAATTGCTTTGTTTTTGTGTTGTATATAGAACATATATTAACTTTGGAATTTTGTCACTTTGCTTTAAATATTAAAATAAAACTGATTTGATTGTAATGACAGAGACTGTGTTTTAATGAGCCACACCGGAATTGAATGCATTCAGTTTACTCTTTTTGCTATTATGTAATAATAATACAAAGATCTTGCTCATAAAAAGTAGTGAGCAGAAAGAAAATCAATACAAATATAAATGTGAACAAAACAATTTAAAATTAATAGAAAGCTACAAAGGCTTGACAAAGGTCAAGTAAAGGTTGCTAATTACAATGCCAAGCTGGAGTCATCCAACCATTGGGTCTCTGTCTTTGTCTTAAATTTGCCAATTCTCTACATCACTTTACTGCTTAAATTATCTACTTCGGGACGTGCCGTGGTGGCGTAGGGGTTAGCATGACCCACATTTGGAGGCCTCGAGTTCTCGACGCGGCCGTCGCGGGTTCGACTCCCGGACCCGACGATATTTTCCGCATGTCTTCCCCCTCTCATTACCCCCTTCCTGTCAGCCTACTATCAAATAAGGGACACTAGAGTCCGCAAAAAAAAGAAAATGATCTACTTTCCAATATCCTGCTGTTAAACATGAAGTAAAATATTTGTAGGCATGAGCTATTCATTCATAAAGTAGCTAGTTAACACAAATTAACTAGCCACTTGGCAACAAGTCTAGACCTTAGAAGGTTCCCTCTACTGGGAAATAAGCACCTTTTGCCTAAAATTGTCCTTAACTGTTATTATGCACAAAATAGTTTTTCTTATAAACATGTTGAGACATTATGCAAATACCCTGTATTATTCCAGTTTGCATACTGTGAGAATGGGTTTCAAAAAGCTAACTAAACTAGTGCTGAGAAGGACACTTCTTAAATCCTATTCCTATTCTCACAGTAGCGGTATTTTCTTTTTTCTGTAGTTTATCTCTTTCCATCCACCCACCCATCCATCTATCATCTTCCACTTATAAGGGGTGGCAATGTTGTACATCCTTCAGTCAAAATTACACAAAGAAAAACAGTTACATTTGCACTGTTAGCAGGTAACCAGAGGAATGCTTATTCATAAGCTTTATCTTAAACAGAGGGAAATATTTGGACACAACAGCTTGTAACTAAAATCTATGCAGCATTTTTTTTTACTACAAACTTAAACTGCGCAGAGATTAAGATATTAAGTCTTTCATTAGGTTGAGTTGAATTAGCTTGAATCAGATAGCATTTGTTTTTCCAATAATATTTACAGCTAATACAATTCAAATCTGACCAGATGTTTACTTTGAGAGGGCATCCAGCATGTCTGCATTTTTTATTTTTTTTTTGGTTTGAGTAAACTGACATTTGTCAGTGCATCTGTTGTTACATTCAGGGACAAATGAAGGCATCTTCATTTCCGTTTTGAGTTCATCTGTTTAAATCTCACAATAACTTTGAGTGAATGCTAGAACAGGGTGGCAGGCATTATATACTAAATCTAATCTTAAGCAGTGATAAGCCTGTCAGGCAGGGACTAAGCATTCCCCCACTTCCTCTTTTCTGGCTCCTGTTCATTTATAGTCTGTAATAGGGCAGATGTGACAGATTGATTCCGAGTGACAGATGGTATGTGCCCAAGATGGTCATTAATACTTCAATTCAATAATGTAGTGAGGTTTTCTGCAGTGTTATATCATATAACAATTTGAAATCTGTTGGCTCTTGATAAAGTTTTTGTGTTGAGTACAAGTGTGTGGTTGAACAAGCCCATGTCAGCGCCTGCATGTGGATCTGGTCATAAGCCTTACCTATCCAGCTGGTATAGGTGTTCCTTCTGGAGTCCTTAACACTTTTCTAATCTTGGAAATCAGGTCAGTAAATGTATTAGAGGATCTAAATTACATCCATCCAATATCACCTTTGCCAATCAGAACTGCACGCCATGGATTAAACAGATCACTTAAGTTGTGGCAGTTATTCAAGTTGAATGTCACCTTAGCAGGAGTCATTCCCACAAGGAGCAGCATTTATTAAAATGGTATATTGTCTCCAGTAGGAGTATGGCTGCACTTTGCCTCTTCTCTCCCAACATAGTTCTTTTTCCTTTTCAATGGATGACTGTTTTATGCTCAAGGCTTACTTAAACAGAGAATGCAGCAGATTAAAACTGTTTTCATTCTCATTTAAGGCACAATGCCTTTGTCCCCATTATTGTTTTTGCCCTCCTATAGCTATCCCTGCTGTTTACAATAAACTAATTCCTGCCCATTTGTGGTAGGCCATGAATTATGGGAGTGACAAAAAAAGGGTCACTCAGTAGCATTAGTCGTACAGGCTCTAAGCGCTGTTTTGTTAGGCTTGACTAGCTTTTGTAATTATGTTCGCCCCGCAACCTCCCCCTGACCGTGGCCCAGAACTGCAGAATTCAAACTACTGAGGTATAAAATGCATTCCACTTTGCTCCGCAATCACAGCCGAGTCTAATTTAAAAAGACTTTGTTTCATTTCACGCATTGGTCATTTATGCATATAACTAAATGGTTTAGAAACTTTTTTAACTGCCCCAATTGCTTTAAGAGTGGAAGAAAGTCAGATGGTCAGTCATGTAAAAAGGAATTACAAAGTCACTTTTAAGTCATTATCTATAACCTGATGCCAAATGTGTCCTACCTCCTGAAACAATGCATATCTCATGTTTTCAAATTTGTTTGTTTGCTTTTTTTTTGTAGAGACAAAAAATGTGTTATTTACTTTTGCTCGACAGTAACAGCAACAACTCATCACACAAAATTTGGTCATAAAACATTTAGTGGCAACAACAGTTGAGAACCACTTTGGCACCATAGGAATGATCAGATGAGGAGAGTCTCTTTTTCTGTAACATGAAGGCTTATTTAAAATTTGTTCAGTTTCTTAGTGTGGTTTAGACTGGTGTAGGTTAGGTTTTTGAGGTCTCTATATGAAGAAGAAAATTCCCAATTACTACAAACATGAGAGTGCTCCATTAAAACTTTTGTATTGCAGCAATTTGGGTGACCCGAAATGGTCTGACAGACTAAACATGAATAATTTCTATGCAGAATTCTGTTCAGATTTTTTTCTACTGAAATCTGAACTTCATTTGATAGCTTCACATTTTTTGATCTGGAGGTCTGGATTAATGCACCCTAAAGCAGAGTGGGACTTATAATACCTTTATTCTACTTTTCAAAATGCAAAAAGAACAATTTCTACCATTTTTAGCATCAAAGAAGTGCCAAAACAACTTTATATATTATACATTTATACATATTTGTCACCCTGATGGGACAAACACTGTTTGGGATTTTGAAACCTTTTATAGTCACGAAACGTCCGGTAACAGTATGTACATTAGTGTTTGTGAAGTGCCAGCTCTTAGTAAGTCTAATCCTTTTTCTATTGCTGGTCTTTGTGTACCAAACAGGTACAAAGTGAGACAAAACTTTCTATTAAGCTTAACTTTCATCATTTGAGGAAGACTTTCAATAATTGAGTGAAGCTCATCTAACACAGAGGATCACTCATAGATGCTTTAAGCAGAATTACCAGCACTTGACTGTCTTTGATCTGAAATGCATTGTGGATTGGATGAATCCAGGAAATTGTATAAACACAATTGTTTGAGAATATACATGTACGATATGTATGTTCAATGTTGGAAGCAATAGATAGGTATGTAAGAACGCTTAAAGTCATCATGCCAACCACCAGAAATCCTTTACAACCCATTGCTGATTTTACGTGCATCTTGACTTCCTTCCAAATCAGTGTGGGTCTTTGGGTTCGATATGATACTTGTCCCTGACTTCAAACGTAATTGTGTGTTTGGCTATCCACCCAAAACCATTTTGCACTTTCAATATCTGAACAATGAAAAACAGCACTCGACTCCAAGTCTGTAAGCTGACTGTACAAACTTTTCATAAGGAAGGCCGTTGAGCTTTGCACCAAAAGTGTAATTACAGCTAATTGTGATTTTAAGTGGTGTGTTTTAAGACAGTAATGTGAGAGAAAAAAGATGTCACCAAATCTTGCTAAACTTATCTCACAGAACTTAATTGCCTCAGCTTAATGAGTTACAATCAACGGTTCTTGCTTGCAATCTCCCGGTGGCGTCCTGGAGTGCGTTTTGTTCAGTGGTTCGAGGTGGAGGGGAGTGCTTTGCCTTAATGAAACCCAGCGTGCAGTCCTGCAAAAGAAAAGCAGAGCACAGTGATTAGAAGCTTACACAAACACAGAAAATGGCAGCAAACAGTGATTAGGATGTAATTGTAATCCTGTGAAAGAAAGGGGGAATTGCTATTGTTAAAAATCAGTCGAGGAAGGGGTTAATTACCAGCAGGAGAATGCAAGAGGTTACAAAATGGTCTTTGAAGTACAGCAAGTTTTTCATTTTCAATCCATGGTCTTTTTACATTCCGTTAACTAGTTTTCACGTTCAAATGTGTTCAAAGAATCAAACAAATTCAATTATTTTGTATTAACAGAACCACTGATAAGTGCTTCAGAAAGACATATATTAATCTACATGCAACCTGAGTAAAACAAATGAATGTTAAGGGGAAAACTGAAGCCAAGTAAATGGGAAGCCTTGAATGAAGGTTGTATTTTAAATTGTAATAGATGCCAGTATCCAGTGGAACTCTTTGGTCTCTGCTGTCAGAATCATCCCCCCCAAAAAAGCAACAGGTGTCTGCACCGTCAGTGGTTTTATCCCCACTGTCCGACTCAACAGAAAAGGCGGGGCTGAGCAGCGGCTTATTCCCATGGGGCCTTATAATGATGACAGGGGCTTCCTAAAGGGCTCATTAACTATATCATCCAGAGGAGACCCCCTTGAAAGCACATAAAAGACACTGTCTGAATGTACAAGCAGCAGAAGCGTGTTCTCACTGGGATTATGGGCCAATTTGCAGAGTGTGAACAAGAACGGGCTCATGCAAACTGCGTCCAGTCCTCATCTACGTCGACTGACAGATTTTTTTTTTTTTTAAAGCAGAAAGAAACGCTTGAATGAAACAACAGAAAGTCATGACTTTTCCCATCATTTCAGCATAACAAGACAGTTGCCCCTGACCCCACTGTAAAGTGCCAGCGAGCTTCCTCCGTCCCTCAGTCGTCTTCCCTGCACACTCCCCCTCTCCTTCTGCTCTCGCCGGCTGAGAGTCAAAGTTCTTCCTTAATCAGCACAATGCTCTCCATGGCAGGTGTTAGTGAGCTTTTTTCCGGCATCTTGATCACCCCGCAGGGAGTGATCTGGCCTCCAATGCAGGGCACACAGCAGGAGATGTCATCGGTTAGAGAGCCACCCACGGTGGCAACAGAATCCGGCAAATTGCTCTCTCCTCAGCGAGAGGAAAAGGTTAGGATGTGGGATTAATCCAGGCTGCAATGCAAGAAGCAGACTGAAGTACAGTATGTGGCTACGAGCATACATGAGGCCCATTAGCTGTACTTGGCAAAGATATGAATGGATACATAACTGACAGAAGAGTCCAATATGCAAGGGCTACTAGTAACATTTTTGCACCACTTTTCACCCTTATTAATGTAACTTAATAATGATTATGTGCTTTTGCAACACCTGATTATAATCAAACCCAGGATTCTAGCCAAATGATTCCAAAAAAATAATGTGTCAAGTCAAAATAAATGTTTTCTGCAAGCACTTTATGGCATTATTTAACTCATTTAGCACAAATTAATCTCAAATCCAAATTATTCCAGCCCTTAGCTATTTAGATCCACATGAACAAATTTTCAATCAATCCAAATTATTAAGCAGTACAGTCAAAATCCTATCTCATTTAATGCCAACTGGTAGAAAGTCTTAAGGAAACTCAACCAGTTATTGATTGTGGAGAAAGAAACCAGTATAAACAGCCATATTTCACAACCTTTGACATAAATCTCACAGAGGGAGACAATTCATCTGGCTCAAATTAAGCCAGTTTATGCTTTTTCCGCTTTTGGATTGGTCAGTATAGGCTATTCACTGTAACCCACTGAGTTTTTCTAGACAGCATACAGCTTCAAAGCTGTCCCGAAACACGATTTTGAAATGTTATTGCAATGTTATGACATAGCATAGTGAATGCTTGTTGAACCATGTCGCATTTCGTAATAACAAACCAAAGTATCCCAATAAAATCGCATATTCTGCCCTATTTTTGTTTACAAAATTAGTGTATTGGCACTCTAATCATGTTCTACCTTTAATATCAAAGAATTAAAAAATTTATATATTATAAAATTTAAATTTAAATTTTTCTGTGACGCAAGCATACTGTCTGTCTCTCTCTTTTTTTTCTTCTTTTTTTTCCCCCAAAGTTACTTCTGATGTCAGGTCAACAAACTTCAGACTCCAACTTGTTGCATCATGTCTTCCTTTCCTACTGTAGGATTTCACCAGCTCATCATATGAAATATTAACATTTTTTGAGCAGCGCATACAGATTAAATATCTTCTAAAAGTTTTTCGGCTTATTTTTGGTGACTTTTTAAAAATACAGTTTAAGACGAGAATGCAGGAGAAGCTTTAAATCACTCTCATGTGGGTCTTATTTGTGCAGGTGTTGCTTCACAGGAGAACAATATATGACCACTCCAGAGTCTGGAGGTTTTATTTCTGAAGGTCGTTGGCAGTCAAGTACATCTCAGCTCTGTATGAAAAGTCTTGTGGACCTTTATTTGACCTCCCACCATTTCTGGCACCTCACATAATTAAAAGGAACTGAGCAAGCAGATGCTTGAAGATGTTTTATTATCTTACAGCTTTTATAGTTTTGTGGTCTAAATTATTTGGATTTGTATAGTTACTAGTAATGTTCTTATCTTTCAAGCAGACAATGGCGTGCTGATTGTTAAATTTTGGTCTCGATAATAGATCAAGTCTCACATTAATCTCCTTAAAAAAAAATGTAAAAAAAGGTGTTAGGGTTGTTCAAATTCTGAATGACCCATTTTAATTACTTTTGTTCCAAAACAGATACAGATAAAAGTAGAATTTCATCTTCCATAAAATTCTGGAAATTATCTCTTTTGTTGTTTTATTTGTCAGATATGCAGCTAAATCTTTGCTTCACTTCACAAAAACAAATTTGTTTTCACCCAGTAAGCTTTTTGTCATTTTATCCTGACATGCACATTGACACCTTTGAATTCTCACTTCACGGTTTCTCTGGGTCCTCTTTTAGAAACGTGTTACTAATCGGCTGACTCCTTTATAAATATTGCATGTAATAAAAGCTTTAAAAGTGTTTTCACCTGAGTGGGTTGGTTAATGACTGCTTCCAAAAATCACAGTTAGAAATTGTGTTACATATTAATTCCTTGCTTCAGTTTGAGCAGATCATTTCAACTTAATGGTGGCATCAGCAAATAAAGTTTTAGGGAAAAAAGTTTTCTCTCTTTGCCTTTAAATATTTGGGATTAAAACCTGGGAAATAAAGAGAAAAGTATTTGCATAAATTTAAATAAAATAAATTCAGATTTCAAATGCAGTGTTTTTGCTGTTGGTTCAGAACCTGAGCAGTTCTTAGCTAAGATGTCCCGATCCTATTTCAGGCTAATGGTTCCAATCAAGGCTTTTTTTAAAAAAAATAAATAAATGGAATCTGAGTCCCATAGAAATCTCTGCTTCTAATAACTGTCATAATTCCACGGTGTGTGAATTTGGACCTGTATGAAGAGGTGGGTTTGTCAGTTCGCTCACCTGCATACTCTGTGTCTAACATTCAGGTATCAAAGTGCATGTGTCAGCAATCTGAGCTTTAGGAAGAAATGGTTTTAAGAGGCAACGCTTATATCGGTTATCTGTATATGCAGTGAGACTGGTCTAAACGCACATAATGTGATCGAGAAATTGACTAATTTTAGGTATGTCGATTTAAAAGACGGGGCCGCACAGAAGAGTTATTCTTTCCTCGAGTAAAGAATGTTTGTATTAAATCTTACCTAGCTTTACATACTTTTATTTTCAGTATGGTGTTGTTATGATTACTACATGATTTTTCACACATTCATTTGGTCAATGTGAGCAACATTCTTATGAGGAGGAATTTGAAAGCTGGACCTATAATCATGTTTTTCTACTTGAGGTGGTTTTTTTGGGGGGTGGGGGGTTATTTTGTTTTTTTACGGTGTGCATTTCCCTATGTCATTTCAGTTAAAGCATAAGAATAGAGTAAAACATTTTGTTGACAACTCAATTCCTGCACGTGCTTTAGAACCACAACAGTGAGCCAGCAGGCATCTCATCTTAGATTTTTAAAGGAAGGAAGAGCACACTGATATACATTGCCATATCATTGGTAAGTTGTAGCTGCATCACACACAGAAACATGCAGTCTGTTACACTGAGAAAGTAAACCCTTGTAGCCATAGGATGCTTATGCTCGGTTTGAGCAGGTATAGAGTGCCGTGTAATCAAAGATGGTTGAAATGCTGATCTTCCACAGAGTTTTCTCCCGTTCCCCTTACGACAACCAGGCATGTGACATGAGTTTCTTTGAGCTCAAGGGTACACTTTATTATTATTTATTTTTTTTGGAGGTAGTTTCAATCAGAAAAAAATCTGTGAATTTGAAATGTAACAGCTCATCAACTTCAAGTCCACATTGAACACCTTTAGGGTCCAAAAGAGTAAAAACATAATGTTTGTAGTTGCTCAGCACCAAGGCTAAAGTCAAAATATTTCTCTGAAAAATGCTATTCAAATGAAAGTAAAATGTTATTTTAATCAAAATAGTTTTTGTTAAAAAAAATATTTTTGAGAATGTATTGTTGCCAAAGGCAAAATAATCTGAATTAAAATTCTGAGCTTATACGTAAAATTAGAGTTACTTTTATATAAAGATAAACAAGCATGGGAGTAGTTTGAAATAAAATACAAAACCTACAGTGATTTAAAAGTATTATGATGATTTATTATGTTAACAATTCCATGCTGCAATCATTTGCTGTAGTCATTATTTTTTTTCAACTCATGTTGAATATTGTAAATAGTATTTACAGAAAAGGCACTTTAAAACTTAAATTCAGACACAAAAAGCTTTGTCTCCTTATACTGCAAACTATCTTTGTATCACTTGTTTCCTGTAAACTTTTCATCTGTTGGCATTTTCATAATGAAATGAATTTGTTTCATTATCTTCTGGATTGAGTTTGACTCTCAGAAAGTCAACAGTCTGTAAGTGAGACTCAAAGCATGCCTTCCCAGATGTAGTATTTCTAGCATGGAGAATGTGGTGACTGCACTAGTAACAGAGAAACTGCACCTGTGATATAAGGTGCAATCCTCCAATCCCGCTTTCCAATCCCCTGGAAAGCGGGATCGGGGGGAACCCTCCCACAATGTGTCTGCATACCCAGCAACCCACATTGATTGAACCTGATGTTATGCTTTGCTATGAGGGGCCGTTTAGGACAAAATTTACGTTTTGTCTCTCACACACTACCAAAACCTCTCGCATACTCCAAAAAA
>CAEFZY010041665.1:0-16989 GCA_903066815.1 Brachyrhaphis roseni
ACTGAACGGAAAGGTTCAGTAAAGGAAATTACAAGCCTCCGTCTTGTTTGGGAAGAAGCTTTACTCCGTTACAATTTCTCTTAATGTTTTTCATTGGTCTTCAATGAAAAATAAGGGGAAAAAAAAGAAAAACCTGTTCACCACAAAAACACATGATATGGCAGAAATTGCATAGCTTTGTCTTCAGGTCAAAATTGAAATGAATATCTTGATTTTAACTCAGACAGTGGATGAATGACGGACCTAAAAACTGACTGGAAGCAACAGTGGGGGAAAAAGGCCAACATAGAACAACTTAGAAAAGTTGTGTTAGTTGTATTGTGAAGATAAGGAAGGTTGATGGGTAGAAATTTGTACAAAGGAACAATACCTCTACAACATAAAACACCAAGCACTGTGATGTGGGTGAAAGCACAGATAGAATGGAAACTCATCAGTTCTTATTTTATTGCTTTAGTGAGACATCACATGCTACACTTCAGCAAACGAAAACATAGCTTGTAAAATATTAGATTATTCGGTTGGTAAAGAAAAAAAAAAGCCACAGAACAATGAACATGTTATCACTAGCTGCTTATGTAAGCTACCCAAAGTCCCGATCACGACCTCGTATGTTTTAAATACGTGAAAGTCTATTGGTAAGGCGGTCCAAGCTTCGGATTATGGGACAGAATTATCTCCTTTCTGTCATAAAGGACAGTCCAGTGCTGCCGATGGCAAAAGGAGATTAACAAGCCGAGAGAGCTTGATCGAGCTCTTCTCATGACTGATTCTCTCAAAAATAAATAAGACAAAAGAAAGTTAGTTCACAAGCTGGAAGGCACTTAGCTGGTCTGGTCTGGTCTTTGGGCAGATCAGCAGCAGCTATTCATTTTCCAAAAAATAGACTTCTGAACAGCATCATTTCTATGCACTCAGTATTTGGTTGGGGCTCCTTTGGTGTCTCTCATCTTCCTCTAGACAACAACAGTTTCTCTATGGGGTTAAAGGTCAGGGGAGTTTGCTGGCCAATCAGGAATTGGAACGCCATCGTCGCTGAAGCAGCTTTTAGTATCTTTGGCAGCGTGGGCAGGGAAATCAAATCAGCATCTCCGTTCAGCTCATCAGCAGAATGTCCTGGTAGACGTCTGCATTGACTGGACTTGAGAAAACCCAGTGGACCGGAACCAGCAGACGACAAGGTGATCCAAACCATCACTGACTGAACTGGACTTCAACCGATGTGGATTCTGTTCCTCTGCACTCTTCCTCCAGATGCTGAGACCTTTATTTCCAAAAGGAAATGCACATTTTTAATTTCGTCTAAGAACAGAACTCTGGACCACTGAGCAACAGTCCAGTTCGCATCAAACGGGTCACAGGATCAACAACCCGGTGTTACTACTGCTGAAAAAGATGAGGAAGACGACAGGAAGTAGTTGGAGGAGGATGATGGTGCTGCTTGATTTTTAAAGACTCAGTTCGTGAACAATCTTATTCTGATTTTATTCACATTTCTAGTTTAATGGAAACACAGCAATTGCAAAATAGTTTTTCTTGTTGCTTTTTTCATCATTAGGCAAATTACGAAAACATTTTGCGCAACATTTGTAATGAAAAAACAGCTAATGGTGAGTCAGTTTGCAACACAGGTGTTTAATTGCAACAGGCTCTGCCCTGAATGAGGTCATCAATGACAGCTGGAAAATCATTTACCTGATAACCCAACACTTAGTTCATTTATATATATATATATATATATATATAATTATATAATATGTATATATATATAATTATATATATATATATAAGTATAGAAAATACTAAAATGTATTTTTTAGTATTTTCTTTTTCTTTCCCAGAAATCAAATGAAACTGTGCATCTCCAACCTTTAATACTTTAAGTAGCTAAAGATAAATTCATCTGCACTTTATTTAAGTGCTGCCAAATGTCTCACTGTATAAATTTATAATGAAACAAGGACCAAAGAATCCAACAGTGGAAATTTTGTGGGACAGGACTTTGTTGTAATTAAAACTGAAATGTTGCTTTAAGCACATTAAAGAGGGATGAAGTCTGACGTCTCTGTTTCACTGACTTTTCATTATGTGACATGCAGCTTTGTGACAGGAGAGCATGTAGATGAAGCACAGAGGTGCTTTCATGATAGAAAATGGTACAAAAAGTAGAGAGAGAGAGAAAGAGAGCAAATGAGAGAGAGAGAGGAAACTAGACAATCCGAGTGAGTTAAGCCCTTCACTTAGTGTGGAGAGGAAGCGGCGGGAGGAGGGCAGGGTAAATCTCGTCCAAAGGCCGGGGACTAGAATAGCAGCATGAGCTCCAGCAGCCTCATGTATCCAACAGAGATATGATGGATGATGAATGGAGGTAGAGGAACGACCAAGTGCCAAGACACACAATGGGGGGTATGTACTCTGTACGGGGTGTGTGTGGGGGGTGTGTGTGTGTGTGTGTGTATAAAGTTCAAGTAGGAGATGGAATCAGGAGCCGGACCTCTACCAAACCGATCATCTCTGCTGTGACTCGCCTCAGCCTCTGATGGTCCTCAGAGCCTTTTGCTCTGGCTTAGCTGGGGTTTTTTGGGGTTTTTTTGGGAGGATGACTGTCTCATCCTTCTCTCTCCTTCCTCTCCGCAGCTCGCAAACAGGAGATCATAAAGATCACGGAGCAGCTTATCGAAGCCGTCAACAACGGAGACTTTGAGGCCTATGCGTGAGTCCCCCCACCCCCCCGTTCCTCATCCTTCACTGCTTTTAAAAGTTCAGGCCAGCAGCAGGAAAGTGCATCCTGTAAAGTGAACATTTAAGCTCTCCATCAGCCACGAAGAACCATTAATCTGATTGACATGCAAAATGTGTTGTATTAAAAGATTAAAGAGTAATTACATTCATTGTTTCATCCACATCCTCCCCCCTCCCCATGCTTACTGTATAATTAAGAATAATGCCAAGCAGATTGAGGGATGGGAAGGTTTAGTGTGTCCTCAGTGATGGAAGGGCAGTTCCACTAAGATGGAAGATAACATATGAAAAATTAATGTGATGGGGGGGGAAAAATCAATACTATGAATGAACCTGATGTGGTACACTAATGACAAACATGTTGTAAAATGTAACTGAGTTTGTTTGAAAAAGATGAGTAAATACAACCTGACTTTTTTCAGCATTTGGTAACACTCAACTAAAAGTGACCACTTAGACTTTTCTGGTGAACATTACAAAGAATTTCTTAAGTGTAAAAACCTGCCTAGCTTTTTCTAAATAAATGTCACTCAATATTATTTTCAGTGTGAGCTCAAACTCTTTTTCATGCCAGACGTTTATTTCTGATAGGAAATGAGACAGCCACATTTTAAAAGACTGTCTCTTTTAAAAGAGACATTTTTAAAAGACTGTCTTTAAAAGACGGTCTTAAAGTCTTTTAAATGTGATCAGTTTTTTTTAAAACAGATTTAAAATCAATTTTTAAACTGATTTTTTACATCTGTTTAAAAAATGTATCTGTTTCATTCATGTTTTGTTAAAACAATTTCATGGCAAACATTTTTTATACCATTCTCAATATGGCATTTTGCCAGCCGACCAGCTTTCTGTATGTTTCCACTGGCATTTTGAGGATTTGTCCTTGGTGAGGAGCTCCAAGTCTTTCAGTTTGGAAGGGCTCTTTGCCATCACCCTAATCCCACCAACTCCCTCCACAGGTTCTTTGTTACAGTCCAGGTGGAATTCCAACTCTTTAAGTTATATATTTCCATCAAAGTAGCTTGAAAAGGCTTCTCCACCTTTTACCTTTTTTCAAGTCTTTTTCTAAAGAATTTTCAAGGAGGGACACGGGATTATTGTGGAGTATATAGAAGCAAGTTGAAGTCAAAATTAAAGACTGCAAGGTTCAGGAAGAAGCCAGAGTGTAAGCTTCAGAGGATCAATATCAGAGATGTGTGGTTAGGTCTGAAGAAGACCCCAGGCTTAAAGCAAAAGGAGGATCAGATAGATGGATGTCTGGACAGAGCTGATGAACTGAACACATGATTCAACAGGAACAAGCTCATCCTCCTCCTCTCCCGCCCCCAGCCACACAGACATCCCACCCTCCTCTGACCCACAGCTTTCTTCTCAAACCTCAGTTTGAGATGTCTCATCTTCCACTTAAGTCAAGGATCTTCTTCTTCCACAAGTTTGTCTTCAATCACATCAAGAGATGCTCCTTTTGCCTCCTCCTTCCACTTTTCTATATCTAGAAGTCAGGTGAAGAAGCAGCCAGAGAGACTGAACTGGAAAAAGGCTGCAGGTCCGGATGGTATCGGACCAGAATCCTGAAACTGCAGAGCAGCTCTGTGGGATTCTGCAACATCTCTTCAACAATAGCTTGACCTAAGAGAAGGTTGTTGTGGAAGACATGCTGGCTGGTTCTGGTACGGAAGAAGACTCACCCATCAGTCATCAGTGACTACAGACCTGTTGTCCTGAGATCCCACATTATAATCGTCCTGGAGAGACTCCTACCTGCCAACCTGGAAAAGCAGACAAGCTCATATCAAGACCCTCTGCAGTTTGCTCATCACCATGGAGATGGAGTTGAAGACGCCATCATACACCTGTTTCACCAAACCCACTGTCATCTGGACAAAGCATGCTACACTGTGAGGATCATGTTCTTTGATTTCATTTGAAGAACAATTCAGGCTAAATTGTGCATTTAACACAATTCATCCTGATTTGTTTTATGAAACTCCAGAAGACACAGGTGGAGACCCAATCACCTGGATCAATGACCAACTAAGGAGGAACAGCTCCCCTTATCTGAACGAGTGTTGTTATTGGACTTCTGTGTCAGCCATGGATTTCCCACAACAAACATCATGTTGAAGCATAAGCATGTCCATATGTGCTCTTGGCACCAAGACGATTTAGGGTGCAGTTTAATGATTGACAGAGTGGTTGTTTCATTTGATTGGCGGACACATGTCTTGGACACTTGGGTGATGAGATGGGATGAACTGTCAACTGATCACCACCTGATCACATCCTCCTCCAGTGAGTTGTCTCTGCTGGAGGAGGATGAATCAGACATATTGTGAGAATCTGTTGGGAATATCTTTTGGAGTCTCCTGTCAGAAAGAGCTTTATCTCACACCTCCAGCAGAACATCGAACACATCCTGGTGATGGGTGGGGACATTGAGTCTACCTGGGTCATGTTTCATTCCTCCATGGTTGAGGCAACTGACCAGAGCTATGCCTGCAAGGTGGTTGGTGCCTGCAGTGGCACCAACCACCTTGCAAGTTGAAGTTGTACTCATATTGGGCCTGTTTGGCTTGTGGGACCCCTGAAGCACCCTCTAGGTACCGAATCTCTGAGCGGAATGCAGGTCTAGTGGCCACCAAGGCGAAAGCTCAGGCATGGAAGATGTTTTGTGTGACCATGGAGAAAGACTTCCAAATGGCTTTAAGGAGATTCTGATCCACCATTTGGCATCTCAGGAGGGGGAAGCAGTGCACCACCAACCACATCTATGGTGAGGATGGTGCACTGATAACATCGACTTAGGATGTTATGGGTCAGACAATTTGAAGACCTCCTCAATCCTGCCATTGAGGAAGCAGAGTCTTGGGATGCTTGGTGACAATGTCACTCTAATCTCTGGTGCTGAAGTCAGAGAGGTGGTTATAAAACTCTTTGGTGTAAAGTCTGAGCTTTATGTTATTTCCAGTTGTTGATTAAGAAGTTTATGTAGGTCTAAAGATATAAGATTTCAACACGCATAGTCGACTTTTGGAATCGTTAATATTCCTTGCCATTTTCAGCTAAACCTGTTCTTTTTGTTTGTTTTTTTTGCAGGAAGATCTGCGACCCTGGTCTTACCTCCTTTGAGCCTGAGGGACTGGGAAATCTGGTAGAGGGCATGGACTTCCACAGATTTTACTTTGACAATCGTAAGGTCACAGCTTAACGTTTCATCTCTGTCTTTCTGAACATCTACATCCTGACGCTGTGTTCCGTCCTTTCTTTAGTCCTTTCCAAAAACAGCAAACCCATCCACACCACCATCCTCAACCCTCACGTGCACATCATTGGAGAGGACGCGGCCTGCATCGCCTACATCCGCCTGACGCAGTTTGTAGACGGCCAGGGCCGTCCCCTCTCCAGCCAATCAGAGGAGACCAGAGTGTGGCACCGCCGAGACAGCCGGTGGCAAAACGTGCACTTCCACTGCTCTGGAGCCCCTGCTGCACCGCTACAGGGATGAGGTATGGACAAACGGAAAGCTGACATGTGGAAGGGGTTGAACATCGACAAGTAGAGGCCACACGGCTCAGTTCAAATGTCAGATTTAGCACATGCGTAATGGGAAAAAAAACAAAGGCTTTGCGGTAGGATGAGGTTTTTTTTTTTTGGGGCATATCGAAATAGACGTATTTTCCAAAACTGTAATGGAATCGCTTTTTTCACGTGAGTTATATGATCAACAATTGGATGTTACTACTGATGAAAGCAACAAAGAAGGCAACAGGAAGTAGTACTAGGATGATAGTTTGTTTTTGTTTTTTTCTGCTGCAGCCTCCAGCAGAAAAAAACTGCTGGAGGCAGTTTTTTTCTGCCTCCAGAAAAAAACTGGAGGCAGTTTTTTTCTGCCTCCAGTTCACACAGCATGCTGTGTGAGAGCATCACACAGCATGCTGTGAGAGCATGCTGTGTGATGCTCTCACAGCATCACACACTTCATAAAAAATTGTGTCATTTTAAAATGTTGAATCCATAATTGCTGTCAAATCACCGACTACAATTTCCCAAAACGCTGCTTAAATAGCCACTCCCAAGTAGTGGGAGCAACAAGCCCCAACAACTGTTGGGGCTTGTTGCTACAACAGTTGAATAAGACACTGACGTCTCCTTTGATTGGCTGACAGAAGATGAGCGCTAGCATCATGACTGCACTAGGATTATATCTCATGTAACTATTAGTGTCTCACTGCCATGATTATTAACGACTTATCGCGTGAATAAGCGTATTGACCTGTGAGTTTAATTTCATTTCTTATTTAATGGGCTGCACAGTGGTGCAGTTAGTAGCAAGAAGGTCCTGGGTTCGATTCCCGGAGTTTGCATGTTCTCCCTGTGCATGGTGGGTTCTCTCCGGGTACTCTGGCCTCCTCCCACAGTCCAAAAACATGACTGTCAGGTTAATTGGTCTCTCTAAGTTGTCCCTAGGTGTGAGTGTGTGTGCATGGTTGTTTGTCCTGTTTGTCTCTATGTTGCCCTGCAACAGACTGGTGACCTGTCCAGGGTGACCCCGCCTCTCGCCCGGAACATTAGCTGGAGATAGGCACCAGCCCCACTAGGGACAAGGGTGAACAGAAAATGGATGGATGGATGGATGGATTTAACGGAAACACCGCAGTTGTATTTTTTCAACGTTGGCAGAATATCAACAAAGATTTGTGCGCATTTGTAATGGAAACGCAGCTGGTAGTCAAGCTGAACTTGGATTCCTGTCTTTAGCCGTCTCTTAATTAGTTGTTTCCTTCTCTTCTTCCCTCCCAGCCTGCCGGAGGAGACGTGAAACCGAAAGAACCGAGCCGACGATCCAAGAGAAGGCTTCCGTTCTGAGAGAGATGTGCAGGTGGATGGAAGGGTGTTGGGAGGAGGTTGAGGCTTTCCGGGACGGGGGGTTGTTCCCCGGGCACTCTGCGCACCCACCTGGCGCTTCTCTCTCCACGACCACAGCAGACCTGACCCCACCTACACCGACAGCAGGGGGCGCAATATCAGCCGTGAGCAGGAAGAGCTGCCTGCCTGCGCCTCGTCTTCAGCTGGCCTGCATGCGGCCAAAACACCTGGACTGCACCTTTTCTTTCTCCTGCCCCCCGTCGATGCTTTCTCCTTCTCCACTATTATACAGTTATGGATCTTGATGTTATTATGGCTGCAGTCTCTTGTTGTGCTCTTTCTACTGTACAGTATATTTGTTACCCATTTTAACCCCTTTCTTTCTTCTTTTTTATGACAAGCATGACTACCTACCTGTACTCTTAATATAATCGTGGCTGTTTTATTTATTTATTTTTTCTGCACGATTAAAGCTGCCTGTGAAGCGAACAAACAGAGCTAACGTCTCTCACAGAGAGAGACATGTGGGCGTATTTAACTATGTGTTTTGTTACTTCTTTGTTGTTTTTAATCCTCTTTCTCTGGAGTGTTGTTGTTGACCCCGAACCGACACCTCCGTGTGTGTCCCCGGACCCCCCCAGCTGCTCTGTGAGACAGTGGAAACCCCATGCAGCATGCTACAGTATTCCCTGTTCTTGAAGATTTCCTCCATGTTTGACCTGCTGGACAGCAAGAAGCGGTTGAGATTTACACCCTCCCATTGCACACGTACTGTATATTTCTAGGTTTTGTTGTGCCGGTGTTCACTTGCATGATATTTCCAAGTTAATGCATCACTAAAATTGGATGTTTCTGTGCATTTGGTTGAATTTTGTCTTCTATGGACTGATACTGCTGGTGAGCTTTAATCTGTTTCCTGGGCTGTGTAAGTGCAGGTCCTGTTCTAAGTTCAGTGTAGGAAAAAAAATGGATGTAAGCTTTTTTTCACTATTTCCTGGCTCCTGAACAGAGTAACAGGCTCTTTACTGTTTATTAAGCAAAAAATAATAATAAAAATCCTCTCCTGGTTGAGTATTTTTGGTGTCTTAGATTCAAAGCAAATGTGACGGGAAAGAAACTGTTTTAAAGCCTATAATAAGGATTGTGGCTGAAAGGATTAATACGATTAATCGTGATGAATCGATTATTGAAATAATAGTCAACTAATTTAGTAATCGATCAATTAATTGGAGTTTACAAACAAACCAAAACCCATTTTCTGAAAAAAATATATATTCTGAGCAGTAATTAAGCTAAAAGTGTACAAAAATATACATATTTTGTATTTAAGATAAAATCTTTTTTCTGTAAACATGTTCTATATAAAACTCTTTAAGTAGCTGTTTCAGCTTCACCTGCTTCAAATTCTGTGAAAAAAATTGTTCTAAGCATCTTGCACTATCCAATTATTAATCATTTATTCCAAAAATGTATCAGCAGATTAAGTAAAACTAGCTGAACTTTTCAGACGTGTCTTTTCAGCTGCAGATGCATCTTTTGCTACACATGATCCAGCG
This sequence comes from Brachyrhaphis roseni, assembly GCA_903066815.1. Classification (NCBI taxonomy): domain Eukaryota; kingdom Metazoa; phylum Chordata; class Actinopteri; order Cyprinodontiformes; family Poeciliidae; genus Brachyrhaphis; species Brachyrhaphis roseni. Next base: position 9,165 of record CAEFZY010041665.1, read on the forward strand.
TTCACTAAAGGAATTAAAATGTTTGCTTATTTTAAAAAAACAAATTGAATTTTATTGTGTATTTGTATCTTTGAATGAATGTATACTATTGCATTAAAAAGCTTAAGTGGTTAAATAAAAAAATCTGCAGAATGTGCCAATTTGTTTAATCCGATTAATCGACTAATCGTCGGAATAATCAATAGAATAATCAATTACTGAAATAATAGTTAGTTGGAGCCCTAATAATGATGTTTGACTCCTAAAATAAATTGTTGCCTTTTACAAAGCAGACTGAAAGTTGCATTGTAATACTTTTTAGATTTTTCCTTTTCCTTCTGTAAGTTATATGCAGCACATTGAATATCTACTCCCCTCCTAGAACTTTGTCACATGTTGCTTTGTGTTTCTGTAAACACTAATGAGAAATATAACACTACGTACAAAACTCATTCACCCAAATCCTGTCCTACATTCCGCGGATTAACACGTAATCCCAACTGACTGGTTCTTTTTCAGTAATGATTCCATAAAGATTTCATAAAAAATTCATAAGGATGAGATCAAACCAGGACAGATGATGAAGCCCCACCCACCTGAAACCCAAGAAGCTGCTAAACATGGCAGAGAATGGATTGGTCGGCTTCTTAAGCACTGAGATTTTGGGGGGAATTACTTGGATATTTATTATTTTTTTTAATTTCATTTAAATCGGCCTTAACAACTAGTTCTTGATTTATTCACGATTCCTTCTGAAGGGAGACATTTCAGCCAACATAAAATTTGAAAGGAACAACTTTTCAAACAATATGCAGCTTCTCAACTATCGAATCCTAATAGTAAATATATTAAAGCTGCAGAATGTAACTTTCACAAAAAACATATTTTTTTTACATATTTGTTGAAACTGTCACTATTTGATGACAGTGGGTTGTGAGACAAATAATCTGGGAAAAAGATCAAGCTCCTCTGCCTGATTGGTTGTTAGCTAGAAACAACCAATCAGAGGCAGGAGGCGTGTCTTAGCGCTGTCAATCATGCCCATTTGAACGGAACCAGCTTTTCCACGTCAGCAGAGCCTGTAGTGAATGCCACCGAGGAGAGTGGATAAATGGTTTTCTTGTCATGGTGAGTTGCTTCTCCGCCTTTTAGCAGTTTGTTCATTTGGATGATTGACAGCAATAAGACCCTCCTCCCGGCTCTGATTGGTTGTTTTTGACCAGGACTGCTGCATTTCTTCAGATAGCAGTAGAAGCTCATGGAGGAGGTGGAGGAACTCCATCTTTTCACAGATTATTAGTCTCATATCATACTGTCACAACATGGTGATAGTTTTAACAAATAATCAAAACACCCAGAGATGACTTACAGGTCTGGGTCACAGCTTCATAATTCTTTTTAAACTACATGTTGGTTTAACACAGATGCACAGAGGATGTTTTTATTTTCCACATGCTAAATCAAAGTATTGGAAATGGACACACTATCCTGCTCTGTCATGGCATACTTTCTTTATTTAGTCTATTTATATATCTTTTATTCACATGAAATGTTTTATTAATTATCCTTTCAAGGCAAACAGAGGCCATTCAGATCTAATTCTATAGAATCTAACAAGGTCCAAGTTAAGTCCAGATAAAACCAACTGGAGGTAAATGTTTGCCAAGCTAGGCCTTCTTGCCCAACATTAGTGTTTGACCTCACAAATGCTCCTCTGAGAGGTCAGGAATTCTCAAACATACACTACACAAATTCACAACTGTGTAGTTGTGAATTTGCATGCAAATTGATTTACAAGTACTAAATATTCCTGACCAACCCCTCTCTCATCATTCAACATTGATGTTATGTAATGGAAACATAGTAATAAATTCTTTTTTCACTTCTTAAATTATGTGAATCTCAATTTAAGAGAATCAATATGTCTGAGAATATGTTGCTTCAGTGTCAAGTCTATAAATGCAGAGAAATGAATTATTAGCTTATGTTGCTAATGCAGGTTAGCCTGATCAGTGACTGCCACTGGTTTTCTACCAGTGCTGTTGAACATTTAATTTGGGGTTGCTGTCCGCAAATCCAAGGTCCAACTTCCAATTCAAAATCAAACAATTCTTACCAAATAATCAAGATGTCACACTAATTTAGAAGATGCATTATTGTGATGTAAATGTGACTAAAATGCACATATCAGAGAACCCAGCTCTGCCTGGCAGAGAAGGAAGTGCTTTCATCTCAAGGTTATTTTCAAAAGCATTCTCAGCTTTTTATTAGCGTTTCTGCCACTTAGCCCGCCCCAAAAAAAAGCAACAGGACAGAACGGATTCCCTTTCTCTATCCAGGCCAAGGTTATAAAATTAGTTTTTTAATCAGATTGAGGGTCTCTGTGGAAGCCGGTCTCTCCTCCAATGTGGAGGACTGATTTATCTTGTGAAGTTGAGGCGTTGATACGGATGAAACAGATCTGATTTTAAGATTTTATTTTCCTAAAGGTCAGACAAGTAAAAGCAAAACCTACTGAGTATATGTTAAACAAAGCAATGTTTCTAGCTTATTATGCCGCTTGTCAATATTAAAATGTCCTGTGATGTAATCAGTGTGTGAATAAATAAACTGACCAAGTGGAGACTTCCTGTGTCTTTTATCTTGACTCTGTCAGGAGAACACTCAGACATTTCTTTGTGAGTCACTTCTTGGAATCATTTCTTGTCCGTATTTAATGTCACCTTCTCCTCAACGAGCTGCGGTGACTTTTCAGCGATTACTGGACAAGGTGACATTTTCTTGCCACATATGAAGATTTTCATTTTACTTTAAGTCACATTTGTGTTTTTGGAAGGCGACAAAGACAACTTCCTGTAAAAATTAAAAATGATAAAAAATGAATTAGGCCATTACTTAGGAAGGTAACAATATATAGATGTAGATACATATTCTTCATTTTACTTCAGTTCAGTTCAACAATACTATATTACTCCCAGGCACTATCTATCTAACTAGAGTCAAAAATACACAAAAACATTATAAGAGGTACATAGCGGCGAGACAATTTCTTTAAACTTTCAGCACACATTAAGTAGATAGTGGTGCAATAAACTTATCAAACAATTAGGATAATTCTGAAAATAGTTTAATTGTACTTTCATAAGGTCAGTTGTCATACAGCTAGAGACAGTAAAACACTCTCTTTCTGTTTTCCTCTACAGCAGTACCGACACAGTAACAATATTCCACGTAAATATTACATTATATTGCAGAATCCTGTGTTGACACTTTCGCTTATTTCACACGAGGGATCTCCATTCAGCACAGTTTAATGATTACTCTGAGTGCATCCTGGAGCCAACGTGAGGGTCATTACCTTGTGTTCTCATGTAGCCAAAGCCAGAAGGACAAAGGTTGACATTTATTGCTCCGCTCTGGGCGTAGCAGTGAATAAAGTGAGGCCGCCTGTCAATGAACCTGAACGTCCAAATGTACTTGATGTGAAAGTACAATAGGTCACACATCAGTCAGGGTGTCTTATCTGGAGAGCGTGCAGGATTGAATCAGCAAAAGTCAATTTGTTTTGGAAGCTTATCTCCTCCCTCTGCTCATGAAATTATATTTTAAACTGAACTCTTCCAAAGCAAAATACGTTATTGCTGCTGGTCCAATAATCAGACATGCTTTATGAAACGGCTGCCAGCGGTAAATCATAAGTGACATGGAGAGCAGCCATAGAGATTGTTTTTCAGGACATAGAATGGACGAAAAGAAAATGTGCAAAGTATTCCATCTTGCACTAGAAAGCACCAGAAACAATAGAAGACATAAATAATGTGGGGTGGTCAGGATTTTTTTTAAAGGGGGCCATAACACCTTTTTCCTTCTTGAGCTGCGAATCTCTGCAGTTTCTTTCCAGTTTCTACATGTCTCTTGGCTGGTTCTTGTTTTTATCATTAATTCCTTATGTCCTGTATAGACTTTAAAGACCTATAAGTTCATGTCTTAAAAAAATATATATCTTAAAAATCACAAAGACTTATCAAAATTAGCCTACAAAAAATTGCAGGCACGTACCAACAATACATTTGATGAAAAGTTAAATAATCACTAACTTATTTCATTTACCACCTTTTTATCAAGTTATTTAAATTAATTTAATGTTGGAAGTCAGGCTTTTCCGCTCTTTGTCGATCACTGCAGCTCAAAGACCCAAACGCTTCTCCTTTTAAGAAATGACTGGAATGTGTTTGACTGATCTGTTGTCTTCCTGCCTGTCAACCTCTCGTATTACAAAGACTGTGTTTGCATCTCAGCTGGGGTTTGTTGACAAAACAGTAACTTCATTATAATACACATTAGCATGAAAATGACCGGCACAAGGATGCAAAATTCCAGGAGATGGTCTTTGTTCATTTCCAAACTGAGGCTTTTCTAAAGCTTTTTGGAAAACATACGTCTAATTGTAATGAGAACACTTCAGTCCCTCAGAAGTGTATTGGAGGATTTTTCCTCTCAGTGTGAGATGGAGCTGTTTGACTTCCCTAATCTGACTCAAATATTACTTTTTTACAAGTTGCCTTCACTGTGTCAGACCTCCTGAACTGCTTAATTCTGTAACAGCTAGCAAGTCTGCAGATCCCACACATCCTGGACACAAGCTGTTGTGATGTAAACTTTAATTTAGACAAAGCAGCCAGAAGCAGTTTCGTCCCCCAGGCTGTTTCTATGACGATCACACTAAACACTTTACAGCCAAAGCTGTCAGCTACTTCACTGTGAAGCAAAATAAGCATATCTACACTGTCACAACAAGCAGTCTTTTTTAAACTAATGACTGCATTATCCTTTCATTCTTATATATTTTTCTTCTCTGTAGTTTATATATTTGTATTTAGTGGCTGGACACTGCAAGTGATTGACAACTGAAGTCAAACACCTGGTTTGTCCACACATGTTTTTAGTCAATGTCTTATAAACGCTTAAGAAGAAACTGATCTTTTTTTCTTTTTCTTTTTTTTTTAGGTTTGAAGGCATTGCAACTGTTTTTCTTTTATAAAACCGTATAAGGCTAATTAATCTTATTTAATTTTTTTCTTTTTAGACTAACAACTTTGCATCTAAGCAGATCATTTCCATACAATTGGAGTTGTTGACAAAGGAACGTGTTTCATCACCTTTCCATTGGATTTTCCTTTTTTTTTTTCTTTTTTTTTTCTTTTTTACCCTAACCTGTCTTATCATGCTGACATCATCGCATGACGCAATTCAGAGGTGAAGTGATTGAGCCGGAGAGCTCGCTCGCACGCGGCTATTTACCACACACAAAAACGCGCGCGCCCGTAGCCAAGCACCGGCGCGCTGGACCCGCTGCTCCTCATTCACTGTAGCAGCGGAGCGAGAGGCCGAGAGAGAGAGAGAGGCGCCGGGAAACCAACAGGGGAAAAAAAAGGTAATAAACCGAAATATACGAACACGTCCGCCTCAGGTTTCAGCTTGAGTTTAACTTATTTGAATAAATTAAAGTTTAAAGTTTCCTCCTCGTGATCTTCCGGTTAGTTTGCAGGTCCTCGAGCAGAGTTGTCCAGACATAGATGACCCATCTGCTGTCCCTTTCAGGGTAAATACGACATGCCCATCATAATACATTCATATTATTTTTACTTTTAATGTTTAGGTTCGTTTATTCTTTAACACCTCAACACTCATATAGTCATAACTTTTTCAAATGCTGGTCTTGTCTTTATCTGGATGATGAGATGTGAACATTAACACAGAGATGATTTTACAGCACTACTGTAATGTTTTTATTATTTAAAGGGAAAAGATTTATTAAACTCCAAACATATTGAACAACGAACTAAACACTGTTTGTCTCCAAGATATGAATGTAACTGTCTTTTAGCTCTGATCCATGCTGCTGCACTTAATGACATTTCTTATTTTACAAAAATGGAGCAGTCGGTCTTCTGTTAGATCTGGTGTTGAAATGCCTCAAGGCGTGGGTTGATTTCTGTTCAAAACGGTTTTAAAACATCTAAGATTTTCTGAAATCCCATTCCTAGGGTTTCGAAGTCTTCTAAAGAGAAGAAGTGCCTCAGTGACCAGAGTTATCTCTGGCTGTTTATGTGGTGGACATAATGAAGTAAATTAACTTCAGAAATTAAAAACTTTGCTTACTGCTGTCCGAACCAAAATATTTTTCTTTTTTTTTTTTATGACTTTTTCTTCATTGAATTGTACCTTAAACCAAACTGCTACTATAAAAAAAACATCTTGGTCATAACTCAGTGGTCATATCAGGACAGCTGATGGTAATTGTGCCCCCAGAGACACAATTTCACAAGTTCAGTAAGATCTACAAACAGAAGGACATTTCTAATTTTGACACAAAATGTGTGTTTAATAAATGATATTGTGTTATTGATTTCTGTTTCTTATGATGGCACCTTAGAGCCACTGTAGATGGAACAAAAAAAGTAGTAAAGCACTTTGAAATGCCTTGTTGCTGAAATGTGCTATACAAATTAAATTTGATTGATTGATTGATAGTAAATTTCCAAACAAATCTCAGAAATTTTCTAGAAAAATACATAAAATGTCTCCGATTTTTTTGTGTGTAAATTTCTGAGATTCTAGCACAATTTCGACTTTTCAAACTTAGAAATTTCCTTGTTTTTTTCTAGATATATTTCTGAGACTGATCTTAAAATTTTGGAGGTTTTTGCCATAAATATACTCCTTTCTTTTTTTTCTATCTACAATGGCCCTAGTATTCCATCATTTGGTCCGCAGTCTCTTCAGCTTGGAATAATTAGTGAACTCAAAAATGATGGAAAACAATGTGGGAAGAGGGACATTTGTATTAATTCAGCCCTACTGTTTTCATTGTTCTTTAGAAGAGTTTAACAAACCTGTGTACTTTTTAGACGCGACTGAAACCTGTGGAAAGAGTGAGGAGCAACATCTGTATGAATTCTAGCGTCAGCGATTTAAAAACACCTCCAGGAGCAGAGCGGGAGAAGACTTCATGTTGACAGGGTCTCCTTACTCCCCACATTCTTCTGCATTTTTCTTCCAAGAGGAGAGTTGGGGTGTTAGGAACCGTGGCTGACCTGCGACCATGCACCGCTTAAGGACTACAGTTGCGAGGCTTGGGCCTTTAGCTGCTGCACAGACAGCCCAGAGAGCGCCACCGTCCCGACTGTTGGCGCTGGAAGGAGGTGCAAGGACATTTCAGCCTGTGAGGAGCCTGAGTGCATCTGTGGCTGCTGAACCTTTTCTCAACGGAACCAGTTCCAACTATGTGGAGGAGATGTACTACGCCTGGCTGGAGGATCCTAGGAATGTGCATAAGGTACTGAGGGTTTATAAAATGGCAGCTAATAAAACTGACATTCCATGTGTTCAAAACTGTGATGGGGAAGATCGTTTGTTTAGCCAAACAGGTTATCAAAACTTTGAAGAGAAGCCACCAAACACACCTAACTATTCAGTAGGTCCATAATAATATATTTTTTATTTTATTGTTGTTGTTGTTTTTTGCTTAATTCTGCTGCTTATGGAGTAGAGTTTTATGCAGGTCTGATATCACCATAGTCAAGGATAGGGAGGATGGACATTTTGACTGATGGGTATTTTGTTCACTTAAATAAAAGAACCACAGACAACGTTTGAGTTTTTGATCAAGTCTTTTGCAAAAGGAGAAGACACAGCAGATCCCTTCTTCAAGGAGTCTACCATGTGTTCTGACTCTCTGCATGAGAACTAGTCTTTTTATTACCAAGAGAGAGAGAGAAAGGAATGTTGAGAGGTGTCGAGGGGGCTGACAGTCTTTCGACTGAGAAAGTCTCTTCAAAGTACA
>CAEFZY010041666.1:0-31018 GCA_903066815.1 Brachyrhaphis roseni
ATATATATATATATATATATATATATACACACATTTACATACATATATGGTAAAATAATGATCTAAAATAATAAAAATGACAGTAATATATAGTTAAAATGATAATCTACAATAATTAAAATAGTAAAAAATAAATAAATAATTTATTGCCATCATATCTATACTCCATCGCTTTTCTCTGCAGTCTCCTATATTTATCCTCTTCTGTCATTTTCGCTATAAGACTCACTTTGCATTGACTTGAATGAGACAGAATTTTTTCCAGGTTTTGGTAATAATAGGAGTTACACTTACAGTAACATGTCCCTTTGAGGGGGTTGCCTTGGTAACGGCTCTCCACTTCACACCTTAAAAACAAAGGTGGAGAAAAGGTGAGTCAAAATGGGAGGTGGGTGGTTAGCATGGAGAGAATGAAACAAAAGGAGAACAGAAAGGAGGCTTGATTTTTCTGTCTGCTGAATTAACATCACAATGTTGGTGAACGGGGGAACAATGAACCCGAGAGGAAATGTACTGGAAACATTTTCCCGCAGAAATGGGACAAATACGGCCTCATTTTCACACTGACGGCCATTCATCCAGTCATTATCTGGAGGTTTTAATGGGTTTCTCCAAAGTCCTATAATCATAAAGACCAGACGGACGATAAAAGGCAGAAAATGATCAGAAGACTTCAGGACTTACTGAGGAGTCTTTTAGGCTCATTAATATTTAGGTAGGATAGTTTAGATCTTAAAATAATATTCTAAAAGTAATACATGACTTTGAAGGAGTTCAGGAAAAAGCAGTAAGAACATTTCTCCTGGGAGGAGGTGAAAATCTGCTGGTTTTTAAATGCGGAAGTATTTTTTTTTTTATCACATCAAATACTGATTATAATCAGGTAGTGCAGTGCCTGCCTTTTCTTAAAGACAGAAAAATGACAGTATTATTCAAAATACAATTTCACAAAAAAAAGACTAAACTTGATTTTTCAGCATTTTGAAACAATTCAGAATTCTCAGGAATAGGAATTTAATTTCTTTATAGAATACATTTTACTTCTGCAAATCTACTTTTCATTCCACTTATCAGCTATTTAGTGTCTGTCTATAACAGAATCCCAATCGAATACATATGGATTGTTTTTGTGAAAACCTCAATGAGTCGGAATGAGTACTTTGACAAATGTCACGTTAACTACAGAGCCTCGTGAAACTCAAATCCTGCTTCCTGAAACAAACACTGCACAGAGTGTTCAAAAGAACATCTATCAGACAGAAATATATAAACATATAAAGGAAATATGATCTAATAATACTGTGGTTTAAGCTATAAAATGACATAAGAAGCAGAAAGTGAAACTCACATGTGGCATCGATCTCCTTTGATGCCTTTGGTGGTGCAGAAGCATTTCCCGTTGCTGGGGTTACACATGCTAGCATGGCCATTACACTTACAGGCTGGAGGAAAAACAGGAAGAGTCACGATGAGGGCTCCATTTCTTCTGAAATAACATTTACTAACCAACAGTTGCATGTTGGGAAACCTTTCACTTCAATACTTCAAGCACTCAAATTTCATTCTATAGGGTATCTTCATGCTCTTATTTTGAAGTGGGTGATGGCTGCTTACGCAGCATTTCCATTTCCTCTCCTCATTTTCTCTTTCCTCCACCCACGATAACTTTATTTCAACAAAAATATATCAAATAAAAACACAGACAGTGGAAGACATAAACATAAATACAACATCTAAGCACATTATAGAAAATGTGAAATTGGTCCTAGAAGGTTCTAGTCTTTCTAGGGCAGATACAATTTTAAATGAAGTTAGTGCTTTAGCACTAGCTTCTGCTAAATTCTTGGTTTAGCAGATGCTAAACCAAGAATTTGGTTTAGCTTAGCATTAGCTAATGCTAATGCTTTAGCATTAGCAGAACCAATGTTTATGATTAGTGCTCTAGGGTTAGCGCAAAGAACTCTTCAGTTAGCAGGAGCTACTAGTAGAAATTGCAAACAGTTCTATGTGAGATCCCTGCTGAAAGTTCAAAGAGTGAATTTATCGTCCCAAATTCCTTAATTTAGGGTGATCAACTGATACTTGCATGTGAAACCGATTTTTTCCACCAATCTTAAATACTTCTGCAAGGGTCTGAAAATTAGCCACTGTCTGTTTTTGCTCAGATTTGACAAAGGGAGGGAGAAAAACTTAAATTGTAAAAAATAAAACTCTTCTTGTTCAGTTAATTTAGCACTTTTGGACAGCAATGCTTTAAACTTTTCATTTATATTTAGGAGTACTGTCTATCGTAGTTCAAGTTTGTATAGTTCATTGTTGTATAATAAAATAGGATTGGAACATTGAAGGTGTGTGATGACCTTAAAACACCAAACAGTGTGTAAAAATAAAAATTTGTCAAAATAGGAACGAAAGATTGTGATCGGCCAGAAAACTGCAATTGTTGCACTCCTAGTAACAATGGAAAAACGGTGCATTTTAACAGCCTAATGTACTGATTAAGTGTCACTGATGCAGACCCTTGTGAATATAAATCAAGTGGGAGACAGAAAGAGAATATACAACATACAGAGTAGCAGTGATATACCAGAAAGCGAAATTAGGCTGTCCAAACGCTAAACGATTGATTTATAGCCTGATTGAGTGACTGTCAGTATCGGCTGTGGAAGGAGTAAATCTTTAATATCCCAACAGGAGCCGCCAGGGCTCAGAGAAGCAGCAGACGTAAAAATGAACAGTAAAAAAATGTGACATGTCAGACGAGGGTGCGTGTGGTGGAAAGCCGACGGGCAGATCTGAACGGGTACTTACGCTGGCAGCTGCCCCCATTGGTCGGATCGCCGTAGAAACCGGAGATGCAGCTCTCGCAGTGTCGGCCGGTTGTCAGGTCCTCGCACTTTTCACACACGCTCTCGTTGACACACTGACTGTGGCCATTACACTGACAGGCTGGCAGGGAGTAAACAAAGCGCGTACTGCATTAATGTCTCAGACACACACACACACAATCCCTGAAGGAAAATAAATAAATAAATAAATACTTTTTTTTTTTTAAAGAAAAAAAAAAAGTAAGGTTTAGCAATAAACAGCCCCGGGGCCAAACATGGACAGATCTGTACGCTCATTTGCAAACACAAACAACAATGTTTATGTGAGGGACTGGACAGGTATGGACCCGTCTGTCAAAGCTGTGGCTCTCATGCAGCAAATGATCCAAACATCATCTTTCAGGTGTTTTACAAAAGCATTCATAACCCTAAGCTTTGACTAAACCTGTCAACCAGAGGAGAGCTGGTCATGCCCCACATTCTTCAAATTAAACTAAATGTTCTTGCAGCAAAAATTATTTGTTTTTGACACTATTGTTTTAATTAATAATAATAATGATAATATGTTGGCAGAGGTCAACAAAGGTTAACCACTCCACCCACATTTACAAAAACAAATTAAACATTAGTTAATCATTTTCGGTTTGATTAACTAAATATGATTAGTAACGCAAACAAAAAATATTGTTTGAGACGATAAATTTTTTTTTTTAAGTTTCCCTAGCTCTCCAGAGATCAACCTCTGATGTCTCTAGTCTAATTTTTTTGAAATTGAAACATCTTAAAAAAATTAAAAAGAAGAAGAAGGTGCCTTGAAAAGAAACAATTTTTTTTTACAATTCTGTAAAACTGAGACATGCATAACAAAAAAATAAAATCAATCAAAATAGGGGCAGCGCACACAGCAGAGAACCCCTTGGTTCCCACCTGGGCAGTGAATGAAGGACCAGTTATACTTGGCTTCGCTGGGGCACATGCTGGAGTTCAGGGAGGGCTGGGGGCTGGCGGGCAGACCCGGCAGGGTGGATGGTGCCGGCACCAAAGTCTGGAAGGGCCCTCGGTAGGAACCCTCGATGCACTGGCCTTTCCCCGTGTTGTTGGGGTCCGTGCACCAGCCGCAACCGGGCTGGTCCAAACACTGGCCGCATGTTCTGTAGCCGGAACAGTTTTCAGCTGGAGCAAAAACACAACAACAGCACCACTTACAGTTACAACAGAGCTTTTAGGCTACTATGCCACATTTTAATTGGGGCCTGCCATAGCAAAGCATAGGAGAGCCTTGCAATGCCTTGCAAAGGCTACTGCTTCCTTTCACTATTAACGAGGCTCGTAACCAACTGACAGAGTTGGACTCAAACCAGAGATAACATTTTGTCCCCCCTCTGTGTCTCACTCACACAACAGTTTTCAGAGGGGATTAATTACCATGGCAACAGAACACCGAAGAGGGCAGAGATGTAGGGAACTAGAGAGATGGTGGATGAACTAAAGAGACGCCACATTGGCCGAACACTTACTACAGACATGTCTATATGTTTTATAATATATTTACCACTACTGCGCAGGTTCGATTCCTGGCCGTTTTTTTAAGCCCTAGCGCCCCCTGCCACCGGGTCTAGAAGGTTTTCTGATGTAAACCCTGCAGTCTAAAGAAATTTACCGTGCTCCCCACTTTCAGCTGTGAAATCTTTCAGGGTTTTCCTGCCTGTTTTCAGGGAACACATCGCCCCCTTTATGACAACAAAATCTGAGCTTCGTCTTTTTACAGCACGATGAAACTCAGGTGTTATAGAAACACAGCAACACTTGGGTTCAGTTCTTATTCTCACCTCAGTATGTTAACAAATGAACTCCAAACAAACCAGACGATCCATCAAAAAGTGCCAAAAACAAATCATCAGTGAGATCCAGCTCATGTTTTCTGCTGATTCTGTACGAGTAATGTTCGGAGCAGCAGAGGAGATTAGACGGGGATTACTAGCATAAATCACATTGTTGCGTTCTATACTACAATGTGATTAGGGGGAAATTATTTTGGGACTGAACATTTTCTACTTTGCAGCGTGGCTAAGAATTCCAATGGCGTCAGTATTGAAGCCAGTGGAATGAGACGTCTTACGTGGACAGTTGCTCATGGTGTACCACTCCATGCACTGGCCGAACGGGAAGGAGGCCACGTAGGCGTTGGAGTCCACGCACTGCTTCATGTTGCTACACCACATGCACTCCGAGGTGCCGCTGGTGCACTCGCTGCAGGTGGTCCGCATGGCACAGGGGGTCTTGCACTGCTTGGCGCTGTGGTTCGCTAAGAAGAGAGAACATGAAGAGAAGGGTTAAGAGTCGATTCGCCTCTGGAAAAGCGGAACAGGAGACTGAATGAGGATTTGTTTTTTCTCCCTTAATACAATATTAATTTATTTTTAGTAGGATTTTATGTATGATACCTGTGGAAAGTATTATTACTTCATTTCAATGCCATACGTTAGAAAATTCTTGGATGTATTTTTCTTACAAAATGGGCAAAAGTTCTTGAACTGTATATACAAATAGATGTCGCAATAAGCAACTGACTAATTCATCGCAAGATAAGTTAAAACGAGCGATTTTAATTGATTTTAAAACTAAAGTCTTTTTCTGGTGTCTTAAAATGTCTTCCAGTTTCAATGTTAAAAGCTCATTAGAATTTAAAGCTTATTGATCTTTCAGAATGTGTTCCTGGATTATTCCACCATTACCATCGTATTAATTCAAAACCGTCTTAAAACAACGATATTATTGTTTATTGCAATAAATTCTGGGACAATTTATAATTCAGCAAAAACTATGCAATGGTGACAAGCCGATTTGGTTCATTTCAAATGACAGACAATCTGTCATTTGAAATGGACGGTTTCACACATATTTATATGTGAAACCGATCTTATCTACCTTTGCAAAAGTCCGAAAATCAGTTACTATCCATTTTGGGAGAAAAAAAAAAAAAGGACATCGGCCAAAATCGGAATCAGTAGATCAGGCTTGTTAACGATTGGTGTTCAGACAGAAAGCTGAAATCAATGCGCTCTTAATATATAAACACACATTTAAAGGTCGGACAGTCCGCGTTGGCTTTGTGTTAACGTCGAAAGCTTACCGGGTCGCTCACACAGGCTGCCGTTCACTGGGTTGATGCAGGACTGCGCTTTCAGCCCGCTGGAGGCCGGTTCGACCAGGTAGCCGCAAAACCCGGCGTCGCTCGGCTCGCCGGGCAGCCACTGCAGGGTGGTGTTGGTGAAGGGCGACATGTCCTCCCAGCACCAGTAGGAGACGTTGATTTTCCTCAGTCCCACCCAGGGAGTCATTGTTGTCTTGTACTGATGAATCAAGTGGAAAGATTTGACTATACATCCAGTTTTTGCATGTTCAGTTCATTTGATTCCATAAACAAAAATATCTATAGTTGTTATGATGATGGCAGCTTCCCACCAATTAGATTAACATAAATATTGGGAGGGGGGGGGTACACTATTTGACAAGTATTGTTTTTTTTATTTGTTTCAGAGAACAGCTGCACCCTGACTGAAGAAGGGGAGGGGAGAGGAAAAACGACAGAGCAATCATTTATCTGGAATAAGGCAGGTTTATTTCACCTGACTTGAAGGGCTCTCAAACTTAAACCCATGTCTAGTCTGCAGATATGTTGCCATGTCAAAAAAAAAAAGAGCACAGCCTTTCTGAGAGAGACAAATTACAGTAGGGCTGACATGTAATTCCAGAGTTCGGATTGATTGATCCTGGCAGAATAATCCTCGGAAAAGGCGACGTCAACATCACATAGGAGGAAGTCTTTTAACCGCCTCTGTGCACGCTTACAGCTAAAAAATAATAATAATAGTAACAACCAAAAATACACACTGCATGTGCTTTGTGCTCTTTTCTTGTTTCTTATAAATCCTTCACTTTCCTCTCAAACAGTTTTAACTAATTCAGAAATATACTCCCAGTTCGGAGACTGGTAATATTTCTTGATTCCCCACAAATGTTCACATTTTGTTGCGCCATGACAACAAATAGAAATATAAGTGACTGGAATTTTATGAGACTTTTTTCACCCCCGGATATAATTATGGGGTATTTTTTTGTGTTTATGTCCTTTGATAATCATTTATGTTACACGTTTTAATCTGTTTTATGCACATATGATTATGTTACATGTTTTAATCACATATGATTCCTTATATGCACATGTGTACCTGCTTTGAACGCCTCACATAACTTGTTATTGAAACTGACCTACTTTAGAACTTGTTATCGAAACTGAGTGCTCTGCACTCCTGACAGTACCAGGCACGGACTGGGAAGTTATCACACTCGAAACTATTACACCATCGGGGCACTGTGACCGTTCGGCTCGTCTGGGAGGAGGAAGATGGCCATTCCCTCCCCACATGTGAGGTGTTTGTTAATGATTATAAAAATGGGAGAAATCCCTCAGTCTGGCGAAGTCTGCCGCGGATTGCGTACGAATGCCCGGCCGCGTAGTTACTGCTCTGCCCAGGCTGTCGGCTTCCCAGTCTCGCGTCAAGGTAAGAGAAACTGAAAGTAATTATGCATCACGTGTTGTTGAGTGAATGAGCTTTGACTGTATACTGTGGGGAATAAAACAACAGACAACACATAAGCATATACAGTGCCGTAATCTGTGGGGAATAAAAACGCCACTTATTCTAGCGGACCGGCTTGTTGTCATTTTTTATCACCGATCACCCTCCGATCCTGCACAAAATTTCATAAAACATTCCCCCCCCCAAAAAAAAAAGGTGTGGCGTAATTTTGTATTGAGCCTCCTTTATTCTGATATCCACTAATAAAAACAAATGTAACTTCAGTTTTCAGACATTTGATTAGTAAATGTAAATTTTTCTGTGTTTAATTGAATCCAATCAGAGTTTGAGATTTTACAAAAAAGAAAAACAAATGGACTTCACACTTCTTCAGATTACCATTTAGAAAAATGTTTGAAAGCCAGTTTTTTCCGTTTCTACTACTTCCCTTTTATGAATTATTTTGTGTTGATTCATCAGAAAACCCCCAATAAAATAAGTCAAAGCTTTCATTCCGTAGCAAGACCAATATGAAAAAAGTTCAAGAAGGTTTAAAAAAAAAAAAAAAAAAGTACAAAAAGCAGAGCAGTTTATAAGCTAAACAATTTTTTTTAAAAAAGCATTTTCCCCACTGACAATGAAGCCAACGCAGCCTGTAAGTGATTAGCGGGTTGATGGGATAGATTTCTGGGTTTTCATTCTAATAGATCGAGCAAATGAAACGTGTCTGAGCTCTGGAGGGAAAGATCTGTTCATTTGAAACTTATTTCATGCTTACTGGTCCAACAACTTGACAAAGAAAAATCACAACAGAGCCTAGGGAGGAAAAAAAGAACAAACAAATATACTTGAAGGCAAATTTTGGAAAGCGCCTCACTAGTCAAGTATGAATGGAACGATTAGACGAGAAAATCCTTGTCGTGTCTCCCTCTTGTTGGAGCCGATCAAACACCGCCGCTGCTCTGCTGGAATCGGCTCCTCTCTCACTGCGTGTGTGGCATCGGGATCTTACCACCCACTTTCCCAGTAAGGAATATTCTGTTTTTTGCTAATCCGATGATCATCGCGAGCCTTACCATGACGTTCATGATCTGCAGCTCCTTCAGGACAAAGTCCACCTTCTTCTGCGTGGTGAGGGAGGCCAGGACGGCGTTGTGGTTCCTGCAGGCCAGCTTGGCGTTGTCGTATGACTCGCTGGTCGTGTTGAACTTCAGGCAGGAGTTGCCGACCAGGTGCCAGGTCTCGCCGCACACGTTCTCTGGAGCAGAGAGAAAAGACGCTGGATTGAGAAAAATGCAGCGTGAAATTAAGCTGAAGTAAGTTCACAACAGTAAGAAAAAAATAAGAATTGATTGTAGGCGTTTTTGTTGTCAAATTAATTTCTAAGCAACGTGAAGACCATCGTCCTACAGGGAGAAATACTAATCACGAACAGAAAACTTTCCAGGCTGAAAAATGCTTGGAGAAATTGTAAAAAAACAAGTTCCTGACAATAAGTGTGTTTCCATTAGCCATAAAATTGAAAGTACAAAAACAAATTTGCTTCATGGAAATATGGCAATTTTGGGGGAAAAAACAACATTTTTTCGATAAAATTTTGGAGGATGAGGTGGTTTTTCCGAAATAGACGTATTTCGCAAAACTGCAACGGAAGCAATTTTATCACGTGATCAACAACCAGAAGCTACTACTGATGGAAACCATGAAGAACATGACAGGAAGTAGCAGGAGGACGACAGTTTGTTTTGGTTATTTTCAGCCAACGTGAAACATCATAGTTTATAAAAAAGTTGTTTCTAATTCAAACGTGTTGAATCCATAGCTCTTCTGTAAAATGATTGAATACAATTTCTCCAAAACTTCACATATGTAGCTACTCCGAAGTAGGTGGAGCTTGTCGCTCCAAGCAGACAAGCCCCTCTGATTGGCTGATAGATGATGAGTGCTAGCACCATGACTGTAAACATGTATCCGCTTTATCGTGTGGACAAGTTTAGTCACGCTTGATTTTAACTTAGCTTCTTACTCAATGGAAACTCTGGAGTTGTGAGATTATGTTTTGTTTTTTACATCAACAGAATGTAGACAAAGATTTGTGCACGTTTGTAATATAGCCACAGTCAGAGAAATTAGAAAACAAATCCGGTATGGCTTGGTGGAAAGGGCCGTCATTAGAAAGCAGAAAAAAAGACATTTTCTTCTGATTGACTCATAAGACTTCTGGAACAATGACCCCTGGACAAATAGAACCAAAGTAGAGCTGTTTGGAGAAATCACGGTTCAGCTGGTAGGAAAAAAGAAAAAAAACAAACAAACAATATATCTGCAGACAGCAGTTCAACACATTTTTGCTAAATCCTGATTCATTTAACCATAAAAACGTTCTTTATGGCTAAAGAACGTCTGTTGAAGTCAGGCTGTGACGTCAACATTTCAAACTAAGTGAACTTCAGAACTACCTGGCAGTGAGATACACTCCTGGTTGCGATTGTCCCACTGGCAGTTCTGGTCCACAGAGCAGCTCTTGCAGCTGGTTTTCTTATTGCACACATATGAGGGGTTGTCTTTGGGGCAAACGTCATACTCCGCAATGGATCCCTGAGAGGAACAAAACAAAACAAAAGCAGAAAGACGACATATGCCAGGAGTTAGCATCAATTTGTTATTTAAAAATGAATGAACATTCGTTTTAGACAAACACTGCTCATGGCAGGGGTTTGGAGAGCATTAATAAACCCTTTTAGATGATCATAAAACAGAATAGAAAAGCTGATCCTTATTTATGAAATGTTTAAGAGACATTAGAGAACGCCTGGGGGGGGAAGACGTACGAGGTGCATCTGTGTGTCTGACAGCGTCTAAATGAGGACTGATTTGATCGCGGGGCGACAAATCAGATCCAGCGCTGCGAGCGACTCGGCACTCCATCAGTCGCAGTGCTAATCGTGGCTCACGCCTGACGCAGCCCGGTTTACAAGGTGAAGTAAATCATGGAGGAAATCAACGAAAGCTCATCAACAACAACAGCAGCACCTCGTCTACACCAATGGAGAGGGACAAAAACATGAGTGAGTTCAGTGGCGTTACGGTTGGTAGATGGTGGAGATAATCACCATCAGCTAGCTAGATGATCACGTCTTAAAGATCCATTCAGCCGTAAACAGCTGCAGTAGTGTCTGTAAGGCAGCCAGCCCCGTCACAGAGATTGTCAGGGGAAACCCCCCCCCCAAAAAACCAAGCTATTAAAGAGAAATCTAGATGATGAACTTTTCAATGGCTCTGAAGGACTTCAGTTCTTTGTAATCTGCAGGATGACTGTCTGTATTCTTGGCATTCTCATCACGCCTTTGTGAGCAGACGGAAAATGGACCAATGTCAGTAAAATATGATCTCTCTTTTTTTTTCCTTCCCTCGCCAAAGTTGGTGACTAAGTATAAATCACCAATAATCATCTTCTCACACATTTTTTCCAAGTAATTTAACATAGGGCTTTAATGGCTGTAACTTGTTAGAACCACAGTTTGGACACAACTTGGAACGTTGGGTGAAAAACTAAAACGGAACGTCATCCTGAACACATGGTGGTGGCGGAAGCAGCATGCTGTGGTTAGGGCTTTTCCTTAGTAGTAATGTATAATATGTATGTAATATACACAGAGGACCACTTTCACCAGTTTTACCAACAAAAGGAGCTCATTTCTAGCAGTTTTACTGGTGCTCTACTAGTTATGTTTACAGGTGTGTTGTGAATTAAGTTTTATATAAGGTTAAGGTTAGACAAACTATTGCAGCTACCAAAATGAATGGAAGTCAGTGAAAAGTTTGGATACAAGTACGAGAACATGTGTGCAAGTGTGTGTGTGTGTGTGTGTTTTCATACCGTAGCAGCGGTACAGTTACTTCCTAGAGACACACACTGGCCCGAACACCACTGGCAGCTGTTTGTGTTGGCCGTGCAGCTGTAGCAGTCTGTGTACTGCTCACACCTCTCATTATCGGCATCTGCAACGGTTAGACAGACACATCACTACTTCTGTTGCTATGGAGAGAAGACTTTATTAAAGAAAAGATTGATAAAGATAAAGTAAAATGAATATCTTAAAAAAAATTAGCTATGTCTATTTTTGTTGCAGCTAAAAGCAGATGTAAAGCAACACTACACTTCCATTTGAGAGATAACATTTTTCATTTGAATCTTAATTGAAATATCCTCTCAAATCCACTTGATTGCAATTAATAGTTTAAGTTTCAAGTGATAAAAGAACACAAATATTTCTTTAGTGAGGTGTAAGCAATACATGGCTTGAATTTTTCTTTTGCAAAGAATCTGAAAAGTGTGGCATGTATGTGTCGTCACAACATGGCTCCTCTATTAACCTTTTAACAACATTTTTAACAGCACTTCACTGAGACAGTTCCACCAGGTGTTTGCCAATTGCTGGTTGCTAGTCTGAAGGAGCCGAGTGGGGAAGTGGCGCTCTGGAAGGCAGAGCTACGTCCACCCAGGCATTTTGCATAGCTTGCCATGGAAATTTAAGAATTTCTCAAATATGCATGAAAGAATCAAAGCAACATTCCAGGTATGTTTTTGATGAGGGAATAAGATTATAACATGATATAATGCTAAAAAAAAAGTTGATTTGACATAATCCTGCCCCTTTAAGATCCTCTGAGTGCCACTGTCATTTAAAATAAACCTCCAGTAGAGGCAGAGGATGGAGATTTTTTAAATGTACTTATCTTTTTGACAAACAGCAAGCTTAACAAAGTAGAAAATCGCAGCTGAGCTGTCCCTCTGGATCATCTCCTGTCCTGTCTGACATGTCCAACAAAATAGAGAAAACCTGGTTGCTCCTACATGATCTGGTGCTGCAGGAGGCCGGGAGCAGCTGCTGCTGCGGCTCGGCGCTGGAGCTGGAGCTGTTGCCCTCCCACGGCAGGCATGCCCCCAGGTTGCCGTTCCACACGCAGTGGATCCCGGGCCAGGCCTGGCTGCAGGACGACGGGCTGTAGAAGGCCGAGCAGCTGGGCGAGGTGTACGTCAGGATGTCGCTCAGCAGCAGGCTATTGAAGCCCCCAAACATGTACATGACGCTGTGGGACGGGGGGTGGGGGGTGTCAGAGGAGAACAAGGAGAGGTGAGCCAGAAAAGGTCCAGCTTTAGCGAGCCTTCAACTTCCTCCTTATGAGCCCAGATAATAACCAGCTAGTGCCCTCTAGAGGAGGCCCTGACCTGAATGATGACCCTGCTGTTAGTGAACATGTCCACCTTCTGGTCTTTATTCTGCCACACCGGTAGTGCAGGAAAATTTGGCCAAGTTGTTTTTGTCTAGTTTCTTTGTACACTACATGGATATGTTATTAATTCATCTCTAGATATTTTATGCATCATTAATAGCTGTTTAGTATGCAGGCATTAATTAAGGATGAGAAGGTATATACTGAGCCAAATCTGTTCACCTACATATTTTATCTAGAGTTGTTGTACTAAACATTTCAGACTTTCTCACAGTCTCTTTCTCACACCTAATGCATAATAAACAGTTATTAATGATATATAAAGTGTTCATAGATGAGTTGATAACATACGTGTAAACTACTTATTAGCCATCTAGAAGTGGAGCCTTACTGTAAAGTGGTCCAGACAAAAATAACTTCAGCAACTAAGATATAGGAGCTGAAAAAGAGTTTAAAGGTTATTTAAAATGGTACTTAATTAAAGCTTTGTGATGGTCGCTCTTTACATTGTTACACATTTTATTTAAATTTCCATTAATACTTTTTATGTGCGCTTTATTCTATTTGATTGAATTTCTCAATTTATGATCAACTGATGGAGGATTATTATTGGATTATGTATATATATATATATATTTTTTTTTGTCAAACAGTTTTATTGAGGAATCAAATATGAAAATTGAAACATCAACAATACAAATCCGTCCTCTATTATTTTTTTATTTATACAATTTGGATGAAGGTTTTATATAAGTTTATCAGGCTTTTGCCCCTTTCTGCACTGTTAATTATTATTATTATTATTATTTATTCTTAATATATTTAATCTGTATTTTAATTGTGCAAACTTAACTTGTATGAAGTAAATAATTCCTTAATACTATCAAAGTTTTTTTTCCTTATGGGAAAATGTCTTGTTATAATTAAAATAATCTGCCAGTGGAACTTTTTTTCCCCACCATAACTTAAAACGCCTTGTTCCACTAGCAGATTATTTCACTTATAGCTATTACTTTTTTGTCAATAATAAGGAATTATTGATATAAAACAAGCTCCTATATCTTTGTGAAAAACTAACAAGTTAGTTCTGCCTTATTTCAAGGGAACTAATGTATTTGCACTAGAAACTAGACAAAAAATATTTGGTAAGATTTTGTGTTTTTGCAGTGCACAGCCAATCAGAAAACAAGGGAAATGAGTAATTCGCTTGTATGAAACCAATAGGGTGTCAACTGTTACTGTGATTATTATTATTGTGATTATACAACTAGGAAATGAGATTGAAAGTGATATAAATTTGCACATATATTTTTTCAATGATATTATGGCACTATTGGTGTTTATTTGAAGTGTTTCAGACAGGAAAAGGGCAGAGCCCTGATGTCGGGAATTAAACCCCAAACAGCACCCACTCTACTGCTACACCGCATAAAAATTCACACATCATTATCAACTCTTTCAACAATAAGTTTCCCCTTTATAACTTTCAGGTGACGTTTATTAATCCACATTTCCTGTGCAGCTGCTTTTACCTTTGGTTTATTCAACTTGTTTCCGTCTTCACTTTCTTACTGTGACCATGTGATCAGCTAAAATATTTTACCACCACCCGAAGGCGCAGACGCATTTGAAGGAGTGACTAGAACACAGCTGGGGATTCGTGTTAATATTTGATGTGTTCTCTGCAACAGGATGTATAATTCAATGTGGCTGGCAGTCTCTCAGACAATCCTGGAGTCATTGCTTTAGGACTCAGCACCATGCCCGTCACATTCCCACTGCTTCTTCTCCGTTTCAAAATAACTCATCGGGATGGCTAATAAATCAAGGTACGAGTTTTCATTTTGGCTCCAAACGATCACAAAGTCGTATTCATTTTGTGATGTGTTCCAAATGACAAGCGCACATCTGTCTTTTTTTCTGGATACAAACATGTTTTCTGTTTCTGTTTGAGATGCCGCCTCGAATTAATGGAATATTGTTCGCCAAAATGTAGAGTAGATGCATCTTTAAATACGTTGTGCCATAGCACATACAAGAGTGAAAATCAACAAGAAGGGATCAGAGCAGGTTTGCTCTTCTTGAAATGCAAATAAACACCAGAGTTAAAGCTGCAGTATGTAACTTTTATAGAAAAAGTATATTTTTAAAAAACTTGTTAAAACTGTTACCACATCATGGCAGTATACTGTGAGACAGTCTGTGAAAAGATCGATCTTCCCCACCTCCTCCCTGAGCTGCTACTGACATCTAAAGAAATGCACCAAGATCAGAGACAAGAGGAGTCTTAGCGCTATCAATCAATCTAATGCACTCGCTGCTAAATGTGTTATTGGCAGAGAAACCACTTACAAGAAAACGGTTTATTACTCGTTATCTGTGACTATGCTGACTAGCCTTAGCATTTACAACAAGCTATGCTAGCTAAATGTGGCAGGAGGCAGCTGGAATCGAACCTACAACCTTCCAATCATTAGACGACTATCCACAGAGCCACAGTCGCCCCACAGTGGCTCTCTGCTGCATCGGAGCCAGCGATGTCAGTAACGCATTACTGACGTCGGACCACTTTTTTCAGTAAAGAGTAATCTAACACATCGCTATTTCAAATCCAGTAGTAAGACTACAGCTACTTATTAAAATCACTTTGTGTTACTATTTTCTTTTGTAATTAAATTTTATTTTCTCTACACATCTTGGGGAGTGACCACAGTTTCTATGTGACAGTATCAGCAGCGAACGTGAAAACAGCCACGAATGAACGTGTCCGTAAAGTTGTGCCACTAAACGCCATTATAATTATTAATATTAAGATAAGTGTCACAAATCTGTGCAGCCATCTGAGCTGTGGAGCCGCAGGAGAGGCGCTGTGACAGCAAACACAGGGCCGTGCACAACATGGACGCTGGAGCGGGGGGAGGGGTGATTAAATCCTATTTATAGTTTTCCAGACAATAGAAACACAAAAAAAACCACACACAAATTACTAAAGTTTATTTGTACTGTTGTAACCATTAAACAATCTCCCCTTCTTATAAGTGGAGATACATTGTCGATGTTACCATTATAAAATAACTTGCAATTAAGTTTTGGCAAAGATCAATGTAATGCCACGACATGGTGCCAGTTTCAATAAATATGTAAAAAATACATGTTTCTTAAAGTTACGTACTGCAGCTTTAATAAGTAATCGTGTTAAATAAAAACATGATTATTTTTCTTTTCTTATTTGTCGTAATGAAGACATACCTGTCGCTGAAGACGGCGGAGTGTCCGAAGCGGTTCACGTCATGGTGGAGGTCCGGTCGTGGCAGCACCGTCCACTCATCACAGGCTGCAACAAGAAGAGGAAGAAGCAGAGGTCAGAGCGATGGCCCGCTCTCACACGTTCAATCGCGTGTTTCCTGAGGCGGGAGGATGCGCCTCGGGTGGTTAGAGAGACCTTTAGCAACTCTTTTTCTGGAGTCAAACGGAAATAAAAAAAAAAAATAGCAAAGAGTCCATGAAGGAAAGTTGAGAGGTTAACGACGAAATAAAGTTAACAGAGCATATGGAAAGGACTGAATTTATTCCTAACAATGATGGAGAAATGTGTTCAAGACACTGAGGGAGGTTTCAGCCAACATACTGTGAGAACAAGAACAAGTTTATGAGGTGAGAAAGATGGCTCTTTGAAAATACATCGTTCAGAAAGATCAGCTGGAAAAAAAAAATTGAAGTTTTTTTTCTTTTTGAAAGCTTAATGAAACATTTGTGCTGCTAAATGAGTTTCATTTATCTTAATTGAGGGCAAAAACAGCTCTTTGGACTGTAAATTTATCCCAACACTAATTTTCAAGACTTGCCACAACTTCTTAGCTGGATTTAGGTCTGGACTTTGACTGAGCTGTTGTGTCTCTTAAATGGCAGTGAAATGGCTTTAAAACATCCTTTTTGAAAAGGACTCTTAAGAAACAACTACAGATAGTTTTATTCACACAAGTTTTTGCTTAACTTTTTTTTGTCTTGTTTTAATTGTTTTGCTTTAGTGAAGCACTTTGTGATCTATCTCAGTCATCCCCAAACCCCGGGCCACGGACCGGTAATGGTCCGTGGACCAATTGGTACCGGGCCACGCAAGAAATAATTATATATTTCCATTTTACGTATTATTTGAGTCCAAACCTCTGTGACTACATACGACGATAAAAGTCCAACAGGTTCGATTGGTTCTTGTGTCCAGTCACACGGCAGGAGCCGGCAGGAGCCGTGTGACTGGGAAATTAACTATTGTTGTAACTTATATGAATTCAAATTCCTCAAATAGTTATTGTAGATAGAGATGGCTGATGTCTTGAAAATGACTGCAAAACATGCTTTGTGGGAAAAGAAAACCCTGAAAAAGCTCAAAGACTCCATGTTGTCAGGTTCTGAACAACCCGGTAGCAACTGGGAACAGCAGCAGAACACTGGCTCACACTCACTGCATGTCATCCATCACACTCTGTGAGCACAAGTCATCATGGCCTCCCAGAGGAGAGAGAGCACCACATCCACGAAGAGCCAGTGCCATCTGCTGTCGCAACGAGGTACTGCAGGTGGGACAGACTAACGTCCCTCAGAGCTGGAATTCATTACAACAGCAGTAGACAATGTCAGGACACGGGGCGACCTGTAAATTCTAGCCTTTAATTGAGTTCAGCTTGTTAAAAGTAGGGGGAAGGCGAGGGGGAATTAGCTCTCTAGACTTGGCCCATCTCAAACGTAATTACCCAACAATTACCAAAGGTGCTGCCAACAACTCTGCAGCTGGTCGAGGTGGGCTAATTTATAGAGTCGACTTTCGTTCTTCTTGTAAAAAAATATTTATATATCAGACGGAGGGCGGAGAGTGGGAGCGAAAAGTTAAGGGTCAGGACAAATATTAAACTCGTTACAGAGTCGTTAAATGATTCACCCACCCGTAGAGAAGCAGAAGTCACAGTTCCTCTGGGAAGTTTCAGTGGCAAGTGGCAGCCCAGATGAGAGAGAAGACGGTCAGATTCAAACTGCACTGGTTGTCAGTCAAACTTTCTAACGACACAGAAAAGCCTGGACTTCCCGAGGGCTCGCTGCAGCCTCTGGGGAAATCTGGCCGACGTCCCAGGAGCCTCCGGCCTCCAATTAACGAGCCATTTATGACAGCGCGGCAGAACGAGGCCAACTCAACCTACAACAGTGTTTGTAGGCTGATAAAATAATGAGAATCATTTACTGTGGAAAGTTTAGATCACGCTAAACTGCCAACTATTGCTATAGCCGTCTGTGAAAAGGCTATAAATAAACCTATAAGAAGAGCATTTAGCTGTTTGAGCAAGCTTTTTTGGAGCATAATAATATAAAAAAACCTATTATTAGTTTACTTATTTAATCCTGAAGCCAGCGTGACATTGAGCAACCTTAACACATTTATATGTATAATGGTCGAACAAAATAGAGGTCAAAACAACTGGTTGGTGGGCAAATAGTGTGATGGTTGCTATTAGGACTCTTAAACTAAAGTTCATTTCTGCTTTCAGGAGAAGGCCTTTAAAGTCACATTAGAATGATTGAACTATTTGGCAAGAAGTCAAAATGAGGTTGCAAGCCCTCTTAAAGGAAATGTATGAAATGATTAGAAATTATTCAGTTTCATCTCAGCTCAGCTAAATGATTAAAACAGAGACAAATGGGTGAACAGCAAATGTGCAATTTTATTTTTTTTGTTAAGCGCTTTAGCGTTTTTGCTAACTTTGAGAACATTTGGCAAACTTAGCTTCCCCTAAATTATTTTTACTGGATAAATTCTAAATTTACTCAGCGGTTTTATAAACTTTCAGTTGAATCAAATCCGATATTTGAAATTTTGGTTATCGACGGTTAAAAATGCTTCAAGTAATCAGCGTCACACTCTCTTTTCTTTTTACCCCAAATAACTTTCTTTCAAACAAGAAACGGATAGACATAAAAACGGAACACAAACGGTAGTGAGCAAAAAATAAACAAATACATTATCTAAAGGCATTATAACGCATGTAAATTATGATGTCAACATTAAATCTGTGCTTGAAGGCTGCAGTTTTCAAGAATAGTAAAAATCTGAATTGAAGTAAACGCTTTAGCGCTAGCTTCTGCTAATGCTAGTGCTTTAGCATTACTGGAACTGGAATGATTTACAATGAAATTTTTAGTTAGCGGTACCCACCACTGCTCAAAATGATATCAAGTATGTTTAAAATGCTAATTACCAAAATTTCTGGCTGCTGCTACTTTTTCACACGCTTTGAACACGGAAATGTGGCTGAGATGAATTCTTGCCAACAGGTGTTGAAACAATGGACATCTGGGTAATGAAGAGGCACAAGCTCAAGGGCAAATTTGAGTCAAGACAACAGTGACAGTGAGAGCGACAAGAAAATAAGGACTGAGGAAATGTGAGTGAGGCTGTTCCATTCCAAAACTAAAGAATATGAATTATAAATCCCTTAACGGCTTAAGACCACCATACACCATACAAGATCTGCTGCTGTTGTATCAACCTTCCAGACCTCTCAGGTCTTCTGGTTCTGCTTTGCATCCCCAGAATCAGAACCAGACATGGAGAAGCAGCCTTCAGCTTCTATGTGCCACAAATCTGGAACAAACTTCCAGAAAACTGCAAAACTTCTGAAACACTGAGTTCCTTTAAATAAAGGCTAAAACCCACCTATTTGGCATCACTAGAACACTGACCAACATATTTGATGTGTATTGATGATTTGGATGGTGGTATTCGACAAAATGTTGTGTCTGTTGGTGGTTTATGGTGTTTACGACTATTTATTCTTGGGTTTATGTCATAAACACAAGAACTGCCTCATTTGCTGTTGCAAATGAGGCTACCTGCAGTAGTCCTACCTACTGCAGGTAGGACGTCCCTCAGAGCTGGGATTTGTGCAATATAAATATACTTGATTTATTGACTTTAGTGAAATTAGTGCGCAGGAAGGTGATAAAAATAGTGATGAAAGACTTTTTCTGCTAGGCAGATGAGTTCCAGGCACAAACGGAAAAAAGCATTTTCAGAATTTATATCATTAATAGTTAAAATAAAAATCTTTATGTAAATATCTCATGTTACAATGTGGATACCTGCAGCTTATAGAAAAGTGTGATGTATACTTGTATAATTTTCCTTCTTTTTTTTTTCTTTGTGTGTGTGGCTTTTATTCAGGTGCTCCTAATCGTCCAGAAATTACAGTACGCAAATATTTAGGTTGTCTAAAAGGCCTAGCTGAGATTCAGCTGCAGAAGAGCGTGAGAGATTCATGCACGGCTTTTAAAGCTCAACGTCACAATTTTCTAGTAAAGTCTCATAATATTAATTGAAAGATGACAAATAGTTGTGCCGATACTTCTGTGTGGGTGTTACTTACCCAAACTGTAGGCCAGGAAGTCTGAGGAGAAGCACTTGGCGCCGTGGCTCATAGACGTGTCATTGTGCGTGTTTCCTCCAAACACCAGCATGGCGCCGCTCACTATGACCGCCGTGTGAAGGTAGCGGAAGAAGCCGCTGTCTCTCAGAATGGTCCTGAGCAACAATACGGAGACGGTGGTTTGGATCACAGCTTTCTTTTCTATCGACTTCCACACTTAGTCACATTATTTTTATTTGCTTTTTTAAAATAAAACCCTTACCATTTCCTCTTGTCCACGTCAAACTTGTACAAGTCTCCCGCCAGCCCGTACTTGTTGGCACTGAAGGCCTTGTAGCCTCCGTGGATGTAGATGGCTCTGGTGCTGGGGTCAAACACGCTGCTGTGGCCGTAGCCGCCTTGGACCAGCGCTCCGTCTGTACTCACCACGCTCCAAGTGTTCTTCACTGGAAGGTCACACAACAGAGTCAGTGAGGAACTGGAAGGAAAGCTGCCTTATGTTGCTGAAACATAATGAGATCCCACAGGGAAAGAAGGGTGCAAAAAACAACAACAACAACAAAAAAAAACAAGCCAAGACAGTAGGTGTGTCAGTGTATCTGGTTTAGTCTGAAGCCTTCTGAACTGCAGGACTCAGTTTGGTTTATGCAGCGTTTCATTAGTCGGACTGGAAGAGACTCAGAAGACTGTTCAAGTTATTATTCAGCTCGCAACAACGTTCGGTTATCGATCGCTAGGGTAACAAATTTTAATTACTTCCACTTTATTAGCAATCAGCCAAAGCCAAAGGTTCATTCGTCCTGTTTTCTCAGGGAGATCAGCTCTTAGCAGGTGCAAGGATCTCTAACTAAGGTCAAGTTTCCCACCAACCAAACACTTTAGCATCGCTGCTACTGACAACCATTTCAGCAAAATTCTATTGATTAGTCTGACGATTAATCGAATAAAACATTTGGCACATTCTGCAGATTTTCATTTAATCACTTAACCTTTTTCTTATACAAAATATTAGGAATACATCAAAAGGTGCAAATAAGCAAATAATTCAGATACCTTTTGAATAAGAAAATAAACTTTTTTTTATTGCCTAAAATGCAACAAAAGCATTTTTTTAGTGGCCATTTGATCATTTGTCGCAAAGAATGCATCTGCAGTTAAGAAAAGTACTGTTTACTAATTGGTTGAATATTTTTGGAATTATTGTATTGCAAAAGGTGCTCACTATAGTTATTTCTTTATGTTTACATAATTTAAACCAAGTGAAGCTAAAGCTAGGCCACTAGAAAAGTTCTGGGTAAAACATTTTTACAAACAAGAAGAAATGGTTCTATGTTTTGTACAATTTTAGCTTAGTTACTGCTCAGAGGTTGTGATTCTTTCAGAAATTGGCCATTTGTTTTAGAGTCTGTATATTCCAGTTAGCAATTAATGGATTACTAAATTAGTTGAGGGTTATTTCAATAACTGATTAAACGTGATTCATTCAATTAATCGTAATTACACTTTCGTGTTAAAACATGAAAACAGCCGGAGTCGCTCACCGATGTTGTACTCCTGCACATTGCTGATGTAACCGTAAAGAGGACAGTGTCCGAACAGGACCAGCATGACGGGACTGTCCCACTCTTGTGTGGGCGGCACTATGTGGGCCGAATGTCCCACCACAGCGTACTGGTCCTTGGGCCGGGGGTTAAGGAGGACCCAGGTCTGGTTCTGGATGTGGAAAACCCACAGCTGACTCGACACATTTCCGGTTGCGTCGATCTTTCCTCCGTACATGTAGATCTTCCCCTGGAAGAAAAAAGGATTCTTCCAGATTTTTTTGTACTTGTAACAAGTTCGTGTATTAAGTGAAAAAAAATCTACCAGTTGAACTAACACTGTCTTAACTCATATTAAGGAATTATTGACTTAGTTCAAGTGCACCAAGATATTTTTACTAGAAACAAGACCAAACTTTTGCTACTTGGTGAGATTTGGTGTTTTTCAAAGTAAAAGATACAATTAATTCATAAATACCACATATTAATATGCTTATCCTGCACATCAGGACACAACTATGACTTATTATTCCATCAGCAGATCCAGACAAGCTGACTGGAATTGCCTAAGATGCTGCAGCAAAACATCAAAACCTGAACATTTCTACATTAGATACAGACACACATTAAGCTGCGAGTCCAGAAAAAGGACCTTGAGATGAAGCTTCTGTTTCTGGTGTAGAGGCCCCTGATTCTCTTCTTATTTCATCTTTAAACATCATGAACTAAAGGCTAATTAACTATATAAAACATTCATGGAGTTTTTTAGAAACACTTAAAGCCACAGGCAGCATCCTCTCACGCACCTCGTGCAGAGCTAGTGAGTGACCATATCGAGGGGTCACCGTGTTGACAGAGGGGTCAAGGGTCAGCCAGGTCTTGCTGCTGAGGTTGTAACTAAAAGAAAAAAGAAAGAAGCGGAAAAATGATTTCGGTTTAGATTTGAAAACGTCTCGGTCTCAAAAGCAACTCATTCGTCTGTGGAAAACAAAACGGAGGGGAAACAAGCCCTTCATTTGTTCTGATGAACAAAAAGCTGCTCTGGTTGATCTGCGGCGTCTACAGGAGGCTAATCACTTCTACCAGAGGAGAGCAGACGAAAAGGATTGATTCACGGGTCTCTGGTGGGAGCAGAAACAACAACCATGGATGTTCAGACTGTCTGTGATGCCCCCTGCTGGCCTATTCTCATAAAAACAATTGGGCAGGCCAAAGGGAGGAAAATAAACTTATCAAACCCTGTGGGTACTCGATGTGAAATCTGCAAAACAGGAAACTAAGAAGCAAAGGGGAGAGTGGAGGAACAAGAAAAGGGAGGTCAGCCACAAAGATGCATAGAAGAGGGAAAAGAAAGAAAGGAAGGAAGGAAATTTGTTTGCAATGAATAAAAAAGAAAGGAGAGAAGAAAGGAAGGGATGGATGCAGCATAAAATGAATGGAGGATTGACCGAAGGCAGGAAGACACAGGACAGAAAGAAAGGAGGTAGAGCTCAAGGATGGAAGGACAAATGAGAGGAAAGAAAGACACAAAGAGCAAAAGAGGAAAGGGCGCAAGATAGAAGCAGCATTTAAACAGTGGGACTCTTATTTTCTTTCTTATGTACTTATTTTCCTTTGCGATCCTTTTTTGACTCCTGGCAAAATACTGAAACCAATATTCTGATTTTCCCCTCATATTTCTTTGTTGCTTTAGGGTATAAATAAAAAAAATATAAAACAATCCTGAGCTTTGATTTTTGATTTTAAGGAAATGGTGTGACATTCCAGAGTAGTGTTTAAGATGAAGAAAGTTCTCCAACTTATTTTGGACATAAAAATATTTTCATTTTAGCCTTGTGTGGGAAGACAAATTCTCACTGTTCTTCATTTTCTCAGTGTGTGGATTCCCTGTGACAGTCAAATTCTGCTGTTGCACTCAAACACATTAGAAATATTTAAGCCCATCAATCACATGTGCTGCATTCTAACCCCTGCAGTCAGACCAGCATGTTCTTATCTACCTGGACCAGAACTGCAGCCTGTAAACCCAGATTGAACGGGTGAACTACTCACGCTTTGACCATGTGGTAGTCCGATGTGTTGAAGACGTAGCCTCCGATGACCCACATGACGCCCTGCTCCACCACAGCCTTGTGGGACGCCCTGGCCAGGCCGGGCTCCAGGTGCTCCTCGCGGCTCCAAAACGAAGAGTTGGCGGGAACCGAGACGGAGCAGTCTGGACCTGAGGAGGGACGGAACCGACGAGTCGGAGAGTTTCTCAGCTAACCAGATTTCACCATTGGGATGGTGTGTTCAGGTGTTCGGATGTGGGTTGCATTTTGGTCTCAAGGAACCAAAGCACCTTATTAAAAAGGCAATATTATGTGTTTTCCAGGCACATAGTGCCATTTTATATGACTATTGATTAACCAAGTTACTTTCAGTTGCTATAAAAATGTTATATATATATCAAATACGACTCATGTGATTAATTGATTTATTGCGACAAGCTTAGAGGTGACAACATATTTGTAAGTTTGAAAAGTGGAATACTTTTGTAGTGAATCTGTTTGTGCTTAAATAGACATTTTAGTTGGGATGCAAATTGGACCAGATGTCCTTCATTTTGGGAGATTTTTGATCAACCGATATTTACATGAGAAACCAATCTTATCTGTCGATCGTCAACCTTCAGAAAGGACTGGAATTCAGCCACTGTCATCATTTGCTCTGCTTTGAGAGAAGGCTAACTGACCCGCCCACCAGCTCACAAGAAAATAAAACTAAAAATAAATGTAAAAAAAAAAAAAGAGGCCAAAATCAGAATCGGTGGGTCAGCTTTTTTTAAAGAGCTATGAATCCTTACATTTCAGTTTTTCATATTAAAATCATGTATAGAAGAACTACATTCACTCTGGAAACACCAACTGTTGCCTTGTTGGGTCGAGTGCAGCAACGCCATCAGATGGCAGCAATCATGGGTGCCTTCCTGTGTTTATGAACCAGAACAATGCGACCGATATAAAACCGGAATCCTCGGAGAATGGGGGGGAGAAGAGAGAGAGAGAGAGAGAGAGAGACGGCTTTTCTGCTAAAAAAGCTAATAAATCGTAGTTGAGAAACAGAAAGATTGGGCTTCCTGTGGTAGAGTTCATCTCTAATCGCTGATGGCCCAAAACATTGGTGGCGTTCTGGCTCTTCAGCACTTTCAGAAAAACCACAAACTGTAGCGTCTGGTCCTTCAAACTGCCGTCGTTTTCCGCAGCAAAAAGATCAGACGCGAGGCCCGCTCGACTTCACAGACATCTGCCCGCGTTTGCACTTGTTGGCGTAGAAAATGAGATGGCTCTGAAGAAGGCAGTAAAAAAAGCAGGAGAGGCTGCAGTTCCGCTGTGAAAAGCCCCCCATGACAAAGGTAATAAAGGATAAAGAAAGTGCCTGTCTGTTGCTAGCCTCCCTCAGCTTTTGGTAATGAGATAATAAGCACGCAGAGCTGCTGATATAAGTGCGGTTAAATTGAGCGGCGGTGTCTGTTCGTGCAGAGCAGTGCCGCGGAGCCGTTAGAGCAGCTAACAAAGCAGCTGGAAGGACCAGATGGTCCAGGTTCAGGGGCACAATAATGTCACTGGAAAAAAAAAAACAAGAAGCAGCAGATTCGGCAAAAAGTTTAAGTCGTTCTGAGTAGAGGAAGTGGATGTTCAGGGCAACAAAAGTTTCGATAACAGCAGAAGCACCAAATTTAGTCACAGAGCTGAAATAATGGTGCTGGAGAGATGAAATAAAACATTATTATATCTTATTGCTATTATTACACACAGTTATTCTCGAGTTAATGAAAATTTAGCACCGTCACATTTTTCAGGTTGAAAATTCAACACTTTTTCAGATTCCTGTAGTTGGAGTTTATTATTCTAGACTCCATATCACAAAGCATTCATTTATTTGCACTAGACACAAATCAGGAAACAGCACAATGGGGAAGTTGGCTTGAGATTCGGTCATGTGCTAAAGGGCTATTTCACAGCATTTTGTCAATTTACATCAGATCCATTTCAAATCGAATAATAATTTATTCCGCTGAGTTTTTATTTACCCTCTTTTTGCTTTATTTGTGCACATAGTAAACATTATGGTTTGAATGGGAGATGATGGTGTGTGGGCTGTTTGATAGGCTTAAAGTTAAGAGTTGTCCCGATCCAATATTGGTATCGATATAGTATCGGACTATATCGGCCTGCATTTAAAAACTGAGATGCTCCAGGATTTAGTCCGGCCCAGAATTTCTATCCAGCAGTGCTTGTATCCCGCGACCCATTGGTTATTAACAAATGGGTCAATTGTTTTCATACCTATTGTTGTTGACTATTGTTCTTCTTTAACAAATGGCATGGCAGCTTCTGCAACACTTTTTTAAAAACGTGAGTGTGAGCCCTAAAAGCCAAACACAGAATTAATTTTTTTATACGCAGACTGAGCAGAACCAAGCTAGTTAGAAAAGTTTGTAGTTTTTTTTTAGCTGTTATCAGCTCTTAGTTTGATCCAACAACTCCACATGAAACAGAATCACTGTTTCATGTGAAGCTGTCCAGTCTAATTTTTGGCTTTTTTTCCCCCCTACTAAAAACAACTCCGCGACTGTATGAAAGAGAATCATAAACACCAAAAAGCGGCAGACTGTGCTTCAGTGAACATCTCATATTAATAATTCTGCATGGTGAAGCTTTTGACCACCGTTCAGTTTCGCTTCTGATAACAGAGTGCTTTAAAACCCGACATGGGAAGCGCTGTGGTTTGTCACGTTTCATGTCAGAACGCGAAGCGGCAGAAGTGATGCCTACCTTGCCATCCGGCTTTGCAGATGCAGCTCTTTCCCTGGCAGCGGCCCCTTTCAGGGTAACCGCAGTCATCCAGGCAGTATGGGATGTCGCAGGCTTCCCCCTTCCAGTTGGCTTCACACTCGCAGTAAACGGAGGCGGTGGAGTTTCCCACCTGGCACTCGCCGCGATCAGAGCAGTTGTTGGGACACGTGTTGACCCTACCATGGAGACGCACATGGGGAGAAAGACAGAAACAAGGAGTCAGCATAAACAATGACCAACGCATTTATTACAGAATCTATACACAGGGCTTAGTTTAGCCTGTCACAATAACAAATATTGCTGGGCAATAAATTGTCCCAGAAGTTACTGTGATAAACTATAATATTGTTGTTTTGAGTAGTTCAAGTAATATAATGATAAAGGCACAATAATTGTTCCCATTAAGTGAGAAATGCATTTAAAATCACATATGAATATGTTCTTTCATTAAATAAGTCATTAGAAAAAACACTCTACTTCCTGTCATAATCTTCCACATGGTTTGTACCAGTGGCAACATCCGGTTGTTGATCATGTGACCAGTGTGATGGACAAAAGTGTTTCCATTGCAGTTTTGATACGACCAAAACTAAATAAATAAATACATTTTTTAAAAATTAATAAATCACATCATTCTAGTGCCAAAACTGTATTGAGAAAGTGTTTCTTTTTTTTTTTTTTCAAAATTGGCATGTTTCCACTAAGAAAAATTATTCTCAAAATGTTACATTTTGCAATTATATAATTATATATCAAGACACAACATAAGAACTCAAAACCATCTGGGGAATAAAGAAACTTTAGGGCTTCTTTTAATTATGGAGAATTTACACTTCTGATAGGAAAGAATGTTTTCTACAAAGGAAAAAAACTACGTTGTGTCATAAATTTTGATCGAAACTGAAGCTTTCAGCCATCAAAGCAGGACACGGCAGTGAGATGTTAATTTGTCTCCTTGAACAGGCATTGGAAGCGAGGCGAAAGACACAAAGGGCCTCCCTCCCATCATTCTTTCATGTTCCTTGTTTTTGTTAAAGGTTTGATGTTCCGGCTACTCCGCCTTTCCCAGACACCAAAGACGGGGTGCCTGCGGGTGCACTGCCTTCATCCCAACTGTGTGTTTCTCCGCCAGCGCCGACTCTCATTGCGATGGCAACGGTATCGACGAAGTAGGGAAGAGCCTGGGGGGGGAGCCGCTGTGCTCTTTAGAGATGTTAACACCGGACAGTGGTTCTGCCTTGGGTTTGAAAGTCTTTTGGATTTTCTAAGGCAAATTTGATGTCTAAAGGATTTGTTTTTCCCATTTGTCAAAATGTACCTTTTCTGAAAAAAAAACAAAAAACTTTAGGATGACAAATTTAAGGCGTTTTAAGACCTTTTTAATGCCACCTTTAATGAAATTCAAGGTAGCAAATGAGCTAGCTTGATAGCTATGTAGCTAGCCTAGTCACAGGACGGACTGAGCTATGGCAAAGCTTTGCCTGACCGAAACTCCCACAAAGACAAAAAACTACACATACGAGATTATGAGATTAAAGAGTCCAACAAAATTTAAGACCCCAAACTTAATGGACTGCACTCATCATAAGACGACGCCACATAATCATTCATTTATCATCAATCTAGTGTACTATATAACGTCAAAACAAAATGGATTTTTTTTGTAACAACATATAAATCGTGGTAACCAGGGAGGAGAGCTCACCTGTATGAAATATTGAAGCCTGTCAGGTTGTAGGCTGCATCACTGAAGAAGTGCAGCAGGGCGTAGCCGGACTGGGACACCACCTCAGGAACCGTCTCATTCCCGTATCGCTCCGGAACAATCAACCCACTGTCAGGAAAAAAAACAAAAAAAAAACATACAGTTACGTCTCAAACCTATTCTTACATGGTAGGCCTATGTGATACCAATCCCCAGTGCAAACACTACAGTTTAATGTACGGAATTTTTTTATTTGTTCATTTGTATAAAACAGTATAAAGTAATTTGTAATTCCTCAGTTTTGCTATTATTACATATCAAGGGTTCCACAGAAGTTGGCAAATTTCTAAATATCTCAAGTTAAAGATATTTAACTTGAGATAAATATCTCAAGTTATTGAGATGTTTATCTCAATAACTTGAGATATTGAAGTTATTGAGATAACTTGAGATACTGAAAGCACCGATTGCAGTTTTCTGGCCGATCACAGATCTTTGAAAGGCCTGACCTGCCAATTCTGAGTTTGGCCGATGACGATTTTTTACTGTGAAACGTTGATATATATATTATGACAAAGTTTCAAAGTTGACAAGAGTGGGGTGGCTGTTGTGTTTGTGGACGTTGATAAGATTGGTTTCTCACGGAAGTATCGACTAATTGCCCAGGACCCGGAGCTAAGGAAATCTGGGCAGATTTTTTGGTGCATTCCCAAAATTTTTTATTGGCCTTGTTAATGTGTTTGAAAACTTTCCTACTTCTAAATAAGAGTTGTCTGACCTACTATCAAAGAAGGATTGTTTTGTGTTCTGATAGCACGACAGCCCAAACTGAAAATCTGAAAAGCTATATGCTGAAGTTAAATTTAACTTCAGCATAAAGAAAGGATCTACTAACTCACTGATTGATACCAACCTGAAAGCAGCGAGTAGCGGCGCGTAAATGGAGTCGCCGTCGTAAACGTAGAGATGGTCCCAGCTGCATTCAGTGGCAAAGTGGTTGAATCGTAATCTCAGAACGGTGTTTGGCCTGCAGAAGAGAACAGAGTTTTATTATTATTATATCTGTGTGTCCACTGAGGAAGTGGAAGGTATTCTTGATTTAAAATTAATCATTTTACATAAATGTGTGGCAGGAACTCGAGATTTGCTTTACATATATAAAAGAGCAGTGTGCTACTTATATTCTCCTCTTTAAACTAAAACATTAAGGTTTCGTCATAGTTCATGTAAACACAATTTTGTTTTAAATAGAAATTTATTCTTGACCAAGAGTCCAAGTAGAGCTTTAAAAGTGATGGAATCTGCAAACAGGCTGTTTCTAAAACTGCTGTTTTTGCAGCTATTGTTCTTTAGGATTAAAAGTGGAAAAATCCTGAAGTGATAAAAAGTACTTAACAAAACACCCACGTAAAAAAGAAAAATTATATTACACATTTTACAAGCTATATACATACACACAGACAGGAAGCAGGCCTCCAACGAGAGCGCTGCCAGTTAAAACAATAAAAGGAACAATAAAACTCCCAAGATGGTCACTCAATATAGCAGCAAAACATGTTTCATATTTCAATCTTTACTGGGGTATATAACCAAGAGCAAAAATAAAGATTTTTAAAGAAGGCTGAAAAATTAAAACCTCTGAGCTATTCGTGTAAGCTCAAATACCAGAAAAGGGACTGGATATTTATAGTTTCACTATTAGAGCCTACAGGTGAGAAACTCAAAAGTCTGATCTTTTTCCATTCACCGAACACATAGTGAAGATATCAGGATGCGCCAACAACATGCTTCAGTGTGGAAGTTGTGACGGAGCAAAGATTACTGTTTTCAGAATGCGTGAAGTGTTTAAATCAATTCTAACCTTTCAAAAGGGGTTTTAATATAGGATTAATAATATGGAAGCACCACTATTGCAAAAAAAACAAACAAAAAAAAACACTTTTCAACTCAAGACAAACCATTTTGTTCATAACTTTACAGACAATAGTGGGGCTTTTCAGTGCCGGTGCATTTAATGAACAGAAAAAAGTAGGATTGCTGGGGGATATTTCACATGCCATTTGATTGATGCATCACTACATTTGACCACCAGCGGCAGCAGACAGCAGAGCAAGCCTGCTTACTGAGGCTTTTGACAGAAAACATGAGATTCATAAAAATATGTCTCAGCTGCAAATCTATTTAACGTCCCAAAACGAAATCACTCACAAGAGAACAAAGATCCCTTCTGCGCTTCTTTGGTGAAATATGGGATGTAGAAAGTGTTTTATGAATGGTCTTTTCTTTTGTCCTAAAAATGTTTCTTCGTTCAAGTAAAGTGGTGATTCATTTGTCCTCTGTCTGAGAAGAAAACTTAAACTAGGCATGACAGCAGCCTCCGAGCCCCTTCATTACAGAACAAGACTTGTGACCAGACACACAAACTGGGGACAGGCTAAGGAGGCGCAACAAAGAAATGTCCTCTTCTACATTAGCAGAAGCCATTTGAGCATAGGAGCAAAAAAAAAAAAAAAAAAAAACGAAACACACAAATCAAGTCAAAATGTCTTCATGGGTCACGTCACTGCAAGCCATTTAATTTAAGGAAAACATGTCCGATGGTACAAAGTTATTCCTTTTACAGTAAAAGGCATTCTGCAAGTTTCATCAACTTGAATTTAAGTCTTTTTAACACCATTGTGAAAAAAATATATGACCTGTATCGCAGCAAATAGCTAGCTAGTAGAGTCCCTTTGAGCGTAGGACCAAAAAACAACCCCCCCCCCCCCCCCCCCCCCCAAAAAAAAAAAACAAAAACAAAAACCCAACAACAAACAAAAAAAAACAAACAACACACCATCATACACATACATTTCTAATATTATATTTTTTTT
>CAEFZY010041669.1:0-35406 GCA_903066815.1 Brachyrhaphis roseni
AATACAAAGTTGACATTATTCAAAATGTCTTTGTTATGACAACTTGACATTAACCAAGAAATCATGATCTGACATAAATTTGTTATAAAAGTATTACTGATTAAACTTTAAAAATTATGAAGTTTTATGTTATTAAAGCTAAAGTTATTCACAACCGGTCAAATAAAGTGTTACCCTGATTTGAGGTCACATCTGCTGCTGCGCTGAGGCTGCGCTCTCATCAAGCTGCTAGTGTATGCGCTCCTAAAACTCTAAGGCGTCTATCTCAAATATCCCAGCTGTCACTGAAGTACTGGTCCTCTTCTTCTTCCTTGTCTTCTTCCTCATCTTCTTCTTCTCCTTCTGCCTTTACTTCCACCCGAGTTTCGCCTTTCGCCAGCTCATCCGACACATCTGTTTTGTCCTCCTGCTGTTCTTCTACCTGGAGCTGCGTTAGCATGCGCTGTAAAGTGGATTTCACCTCCTGAACTTCTTTTTCCAAACACTGTGCAGAGACGGTTAGGGAAGAATCTGATGTTTCAGAGTAATGCTTATTAGTATGTAAAAGGAAAAAAAACAAAACACACACTAACAGACAAAATGTCAGGGGAAATGCAACACTATTAACAGTAATGGTTTGGGACAGCCACTGCCCAATAAAGCCATCAATTTTCAACAGATTACTGGGACAGATCATCAAGTTATCCCCACTTTTACCCTATTTAATTCACTATTTATGAGCCCATCTAAACTTTGCAGCCATGCAAGCAGATTGCCCAGTTAGATTATTCATGAACCATTGATGAAACGGTAAAGAAGCAGGCAGCAGTGGAGGGAATGCTTAATCTGCTTGGAAACTTAAATTAACCGTGAGCGTCCGCACTGAGTTGCAAAGCAAAGGGAATGCCGTAACAAAGGAGCAGACGGAGCATGATGGCTTATTTTACTTTTTGAATAGATGCAGACATCCTTATTTATAATTAACCAAAAGAGATTATGAATGCTGTAAAAATTAGACACGAGTTTTAGAGGCAACTTTATTCAAACAGGATGGAAAAAGTTATCCTCATTTCTCTGAGGCTGTCCATGCAACCTCTTGTTATTGAGAGCAGGGCTCCAATTAAGACCCGTACTGTCTGCTGGTTTGATCTTACCGTTACTATGGTAACCGTGGCATCACGGGCAGTACAGTTTCTCTTCAATTTCTGCATCTCCACTGTACTCAAGAGTCCACCACACAACTGCAGAGTGCAGCGAGTTCTTGCTATAAGAAATTAATGACGCATGAAAACTTGGGAACAACTAGGTGGAAAGAAGCAGGTCAGTCTTTGTACGTTTCCACCTGCCAGTCTGCATTGGTACACGGCCCATGATGGAGGAGCGCGGACTGACCTCAAACACTTCAGGTAACAACATGGACATCTACAGTCACACTCACTTAATTAGAATATACATGCTAATGAGTCTAGATCAAATGTACCATTTGGAAATAACAACCTTTAAGCAGGTGTTGAGCATATCCTTAATTAAAGGTAACCAATTACCTTGAACATGTTAGGATACGTTTAGAGGCTATACAAAACATGTTCATTACTTTTTCTTTGGACAAAGTCATTCTATAATTTGCCTATGAGTTGTTTTAGGGCCTCTTGTCACTTTAAATTCAAATAAGCTGCTGTTAGCCACGCCACCACGCTCCCGTCCTGGGTCCAGATAAGATCTCCCATCCACTATTTGAGTAAATAATTGTTAGTTGTCAGATTTTCTTCATTTTGCTTCTGGAATATGATCTCACTTAGTAAAAGGGTAGAGAAAGGTGGAGCCGGAAAAACACACTAATCTATTTCCAATCAGCTTTCTAATTAGCGCAGAGAATGATGTATTGTGACCTGTAATCAGCCAGAACAGTTTGATTCGAGTCATTATCACGGATATTGTAATTTCCTCTCTGCCAGACCCAGAAAGTGGAATTGGGCAGATGGGGAAAGAGAGAGCAAGGGGAGGGCGGGAGGGTCAGCCGGAGGATGGATGTTATGATATGACAAGGCCAGAGCCATTACAGTGACATTCCTCTGTCTGCCCGGGCACAGCACCCATCGGCCCGCTTTAATCTCAGCGCGTTGTGAATGACAGCGCACATCAGCGGCCCTCTAATAACCTCACATGGACTTTTAGTATTTCATTTCCCAGTTGGCAAAGCCAGTCTTTCAGGAAAAAAACTCAAAACTAATCGCTGTCTATCCTTTATTCTCTCCCTAAAATGGATTCATGAAATCAGAGATGACATTTTTTCCCCTTTAAAGGTAAAGTCGGTAAAGCAAACATCCATCAGTGTTTGAGTGGTTTTGCTGTTTACTTTTAAGTCAAAAAGCCTTGAGAGGATCTGAAGAGACAGACGTAAAGAAACGCAGGATTTTTATACATTTAGGTTGAACTGGAAGGATATGAGTGAGGGCTTGATCCCGATTCAGTAAAGCCGTCTGCAGTTTGTCCTCCAAGGCAATCAGTCTGTCACCGATCAGCTCGCAGCGCTCTGTCAGGTCTGTAGCGTCGGCCTCGCTGCACACATCCTGGACGGTACAAAAAAGGCAGAAAAACCAAATAAAAATCTAACTGTTCTGAAATATGTGTTTGATACTGAAAAGACCAAAACATAACCATCGTCATAGTTATGTAAATTATGAACCCCAAATTTACACAACTTAAGGTTTTGTGGTGAACTGTATGAAAAAGTAAAACATACATAAGTAAACAAAACTGTTGAACAAATGATTATCAATTGAACTAATCGGAAAATATGCCGGGCTACTATCACTTGAATCCATTCAGAATCTCAAAAGGTGAGAGAAACTTCATCAGCGCAGACAGAGGTTCTGCATAGCAGACTACAAATGTTGATGTTATTGCTGCCAAAGAGAAGTTCAGAGTGATTGAATTAAATAATTTTTACACAGTTTTTAAAATTTTTGCTTCATCTTTTGTTTCATGTGCACTGACCAGTGCAGGTCGGTGAGGTTTGGTGCGTTATTTTTGCCTGTTTTCAATGTAAAACAGGCATTGTTACTTTTCTTTTTTTTTTGTAAAGTGACTTGAGACGACATTTGCTGTAACTTGGCGCTATATAAGTAAACTGAATTGAAATTGAATTGGCGGCCAAAAAAATGTCACTGCCTGAAAAAAGTATGAAACACACGAGTGCACTAGCAATTCAGGTTTAAGCCCGTTTGAAACTCCAACTGGCAGCTGAATAGCAGGACCATGAAAAAGCATTCAGAACTGCACCTCCTGCAAAAACACAAGATCTTACCAACTATTTTTGGTCTAGTTTTAGTGCAAACATCTTAGTACACTTGAAATGACACAAAACTAACAGAGAAGTTAGTAGGAGCTTGTTTAAAGTCAGTAATTCTGTAATTTTGTTAAAAAAAATACTAGTTATAAGTAGGGCTAAACAATAAATCAATAGCAATATATCACAATAGAAATGTGATCAATATAACATGTTTGCAGAAAAAAAGGCTTTGGCCGCTAAATCTCTCACTGTTAACTAAGCAAGTTTGGTGGAATCAACTCACTCACTTCCACTTTGGTTACCTAGCAACTCGCTCACTCTTTGGTTACCTAGCAACAACCTGTTGAGTAACTAGCACTGTAGCAGTTCAAGTTTTTTTCCACTGTGGCTCATAACTGCTTAAGAATAAAAAATGGTGTGGATTGAAAACTGTGGATAAAATAAGAACGGTGACGTCAACAGTTTGGCAATATTTCATATATTTAAAGCAAAAAACTGGTGGCACAGGGGCAAAGCACGACCCACGTATTGAGGCCCTAGTCCTCGTGGTGGTGATCACAGGTTCGATTCCCGGCCTGGCGATATTTGCCGCAGGTCTTTCCCCTCTCTCATTACCCTCTTTCTTGTCGAACTACTTTCAAATAAAGGCCACTACAGCCAACAAAACTTTTTTAAAAAAAAACTAATCAATAATTATTGATATTTTTGATTCGATTTATGGTCATTATACGGTTTTCAGTCATAAGTTAAATAATCTCCATATTATCCCACATTATATCTTATAATATAGGAAAAATTACTTGTTATATAAAGTTGTTATAATGCATAATTTACTATATAAACGTATTACATGGAGAAAATGTCTTGTTTCACTAATTTAGACGACTTCTTCTTCCAATTATATTTCTAATTTAACCAGTAAAGAACAATGATATACAGAATAATCTCCTTTTAAACCTGCTCCTTGTTATAAAAATGTTTTGGCAACGTCATATTAAATTTATACAAAGAACCAGAACGTATCTATACATTGCAGCAGTACAGAGTGTGTTTTGAATGATGGCATCTTGATGGAGGTGCAGAGTGCTGTAGGACAGAGCACTCAGAGTATGGCTGGCCATAATTAGACCAGCCCCCTCTGCAGACATTGTGTCCCAGTTTCTTAACACTTATCAGGCATAGAAAAACACAAACACACACGCTAAGGCACAGACATGCACAAAAAAACCTACTTTTTCCTCAAACAACACACAGGGATCCTAATCTGACTCATAGCTCCAGGAAAAAAATATCTGCTCCCTGCAGCTCTGAGGTGTCAGAGCAATCACCAGAAAGTTGGATCTGGGCTCTGCCTGTAATTGCGCACCCCGTTTTGGATGATGCAACACCCCAAAGAAGGTAAAACATCAAGAGGCCCGACAATGTGAGCATATCATTCCTGATGCAACTGCAGAATTAAGGAAGATTTGGGCAAACAGATACCATCAGTCCACAATATTATTTTCCATGTTTGAAGAATTTTAAGAGGAGAAATAGTAGAACAAATATGTCCTCCAGCTTGTCTTGATGCAATGCCAGGATTG
This sequence comes from Brachyrhaphis roseni, assembly GCA_903066815.1. Taxonomy (NCBI): domain Eukaryota; kingdom Metazoa; phylum Chordata; class Actinopteri; order Cyprinodontiformes; family Poeciliidae; genus Brachyrhaphis; species Brachyrhaphis roseni. Next base: position 4,855 of record CAEFZY010041669.1, read on the forward strand.
AGGCAGAAATGAGTCAACTTAGGTCACCAATAGATCTGACTGCATAGTAATGCTAGATTTTTCTCTCTCCACACACAAACCGTTTAAAAATACATAATCCAAAAACTATAATTTGCTCCAATTGGTGTTCAAACCAATTACTGTCCATGCAACAAAGAAGAAAAACATCATAAATGAGATTTTAGTGAGACACTAATTTGTAGGAATGAATTAAACATATACACCTGTAGTCTCTGTAATTCTCTCTTCATGTTAGTGCTAATATTAAAACACTTAAAGTTGCATAAAGTTGATAGAAATTATTTATGAATTCAGTAGTCAAACCTATGCATACCTTAGTATGATTATTTAAGCAATAATGAACAAGAGGCAGAAGGTAATTTTGCAGCTTCCCCCGGGTGTTGTTCTGCCTGATACTTCTCACCAGGCGCACAATACAAACAATTTATATTAAGTCGGGGTTACACTTGAGGTTGTAATTGGTTTCAGGAAAAAAAAAAAAAAACTTTCCTGCATTCGTGTTAAATAAGAAATCAAGTAGCTGATGATTAAGTAGTATCTTCAATTTTCACTGAGATGTTGTTAGGAAATGCATCCATTTACCATCTATGTTCTGTATAATGAATTAAGTCAATGCAGGAAGATTTTAGGAATTAGAAAAGTGGCAATTATATGTGGAGGAAGATGCAGAATTTGAAAGCTATTGATTTGTCAAAGCTTACAGGTAATTTATACTGCAACATTAAAAAAAAATCAATGCATGGTAAATGGGCTGCACTTTTAGTCTTAATGACTCACTAAAGCACTTATTCTCATTCATCCACTCACACACAGAAGCACACATTCATACACCAGTTTAAAGATTGACATAGTGGACGCCATTAATGTGCAGGAAGCTGGAATCTCTTTCACCAACTCCAAGTCAGATCCTCGTATAAATAGAAATACAGGCCACAAAAATCAAAATTTTTGTCTGCTTTAAACAAAAGCCAGCAAGATTGTTTCACAAATAAACAAATGAATTATAACTAGATACAGTTTAACCCAAAATGATTCATACTTCTGGCAGATTTAGACTTATAATTAATTAAATTTTATACAAAAGAAGCACAAATATGATAGAAATGTGTAAAAGGAGGATCAATTTTGACAAATACGTGTTTATATTTACATTTTATTGAAAGACTTTATTTTAGGAATCATTGATACAATTCTCAATAATCAGTGGGAAAATATCTATTGAATTTAGAGCAATCAAACCCTTCTTATAACTGCTCAGCAGGTTTTTGCAAGTCTCCACTGGGATTTTAATGATATATCTTATGATGAGCTCCAAGTTTGGAAGATCTCCATATTATCAAACTAATCTTTAGCTTTCTCCACACATTTTCTTTCAGATTCCAGTTGGGACCCTTGGTGGGCCATTTTAAAAGGTTTATATATCACTTCCAATAAGAAGAATCATGCTAAAATATAAATTTATGTATATTAAAGTGCAACGTGAATGAATAACTCTGGGCTTAAATGCAGATTTTCTGAGATTTTAAACAAATACTTGTCTTTCTCTGGAACAGCAGCTACTTGAATTTTGCATTTCTTTTAATTCTGAGGTGAAACTTTAGAAAAGAGATAAAATATTTTTAAAATGATTTTTACCTTTCATGCTATATACACGCTATATAATTCAATAACTTTCCATTTAACATATGTTTGTTCTTGCTGAATTATGTAGGAAATTACTTAGGAAGAGTCTTTTCATTGTTTCCTTTTTTAGATGACATAAATTTGGTGTTAAAACTTCAAGAGTCACTTCATGCTACAACAGTCCTTGCTTAGAAATAAATATAAAACAGTCAATGTTTCTCCCTTACAGGTTATTCAGTTGGGATCCAGGATCTGTTTTGTAATCAACAAAGCTAATTATCGAGCCTTCAGCATTTCGGTTTAATTCTTGTTTGCCGTTGTGAACCATTGTGAAGAGGGGCGTGCGAGGACCTTGAGATGATAAAGGAACAATTAGTGGAGATTAAAAGAAAACATAAGAGGGCTAAAACGCCCACACTCACAGACCAATCAATCTCCATTGTGGCAGCAGGGCAGCGGCCTGGCAGCAGCTAAGTGGAAATCATTTACTTAAAGTCATTACGGAAAGGAGAAAGAGGTCAGAGCCTCAGCAGAGAATCTGGCTCCTGCGTGGTGCTATCACAACACCATGACGAGAACGATACCGGCCCCATTAAACGGCCATCAGATCCTTTGACTCAGTGATGCATCATACTTTATTGTGACTGAATCTTTTTTTTTTTGTACATCAGCCAGATTTTATAACCCAGAGTGATTTAAGAGTTCACAAGGACATATGACCATAATGTAAAGTATCCAACCGCCTGGAGCCCTTCCACATTTTATCACATTAAAAACCCCACAGTCTATCGAAGCGGGATTCTATTGTGTTGATAGATCAACACAAATTACAGCAGGACGTTTCATAACTAATGCCTCTTTTTCACACACATCACTGCAGTCTATCGATTATTCTTTAAAAACTGAAGAAAAACTGCTAAATGTTTGTTAATTAATGTTTTCCAGGTCTACTACTTTTGACAAATACCAAGGTTTCCCTCACTGCATTATAAGCCTGGCGGGTCTTAAGGGTTTACTTGTTTAGGTATTAATCTTCCAGTCTTCCAAAAATGATTTCCTATCAAGTAATATTTTCAAATTTCCTGTGAACTTTAAAAATTCAAAAACATGGCCGCTAGTTGGATGACTACCCTAGCGCCCCGGGCACCAGGCTTAACAAGTTTTCTGGGGTAAACATTGGATACTGTATTTTTGGAGGCAATTTTCACATTGTTGTAACTGAAATCGCATAAATAAGCTTGTTGTACATACTAACCTTGTACAGGTTGATATTTGTTGTGAATAAATTTGTGTTTATAATTAAAGGAAACAATACAAATGTTTAAAAGTGCTGAAAAGAAACTACAAGCTCAGCAAAGAGACGCCTGGCTTCGTCCAGATGAATAAAACCCAAAGGCAGTCTGGGAACGCAGCCAAGGCTTCTCGTGTAGAAAATATTGATCTGACGGTGAGACAGTTGTCAAGGGTCATGTTTAAGTTGAAGTCAACTATGGGATTCTTTTGCATCAACCAAGGTCAACACACTTCAATTACAGCGATGACATCCAGCGAGAGCGTTCAGGATACCAACCTCTGGGTGGTTTTCCTCCATGCAGAATAAAAACTCCTCCAGCTTCTGCAACAAAAGAGAGAAACGTTTGTTGAGGTCATTCGGTCGTAAACCGGTTCATGAATTATTAAAACTCCAATTATGCCGGTTGAGGGCTCCATGTGTGCAGCATCATCATATCGTGAAGAGGTCGTGATTATTTATCCCCAATTCAAGCATAATAATGAAAAAAAAAAAAATTAGGAAAACGAATATTTGTATTATCTCTGCTGCAGGTTTTTATTGTTTGTATTCAAGATATGTAATCACGCGTTTCTCACTAAGGAGGGAAGTAATTACCGTTCCTCTTACAGGCCGGCGTATTGTTTGTGGCTTAAGGGAAAGTTCATAAGAGAGGCAACAAATAATAATCAGCGGTTTTAATTAAAAACGGAGGCCTTAGACGTTTGTTCCTTTCAGGTAAACACAGCAGACCAGCAGTAAGAGTTCATTCACAAAATGATTATTTCCAACACTGCAGGGAAGCAAACTATGATTGCAGCTAGAAGGCAAAATTGCAACCCGGTTAAGAAAATGCACAGAAAAATTTTAATAGTGGAAAAAGTAAATATTTTGCAAAAGAAATAGATGCATCACACTGCAAAGCACAAATTATCACCAGGAGTTTTTTAATTTGAGAAACATGATTCATTCAGCTCATTTGCAAAATATCTCTATTAAAAAGTAATCTTTTGCCAAATGGTCAAATATCCCTCTCTCTTTATGTTCCAACCTTGTGAAATATTACATTAGACTAAGAGCTTGCCTATTTGAAATTAATAGCAGGGAACCAAAGTACTTGACACTTGCAATTTGGTTCAAAACTATAAGGATTTTTTTTTTTCTCCCCCACTGAAAAACATCCACATTTAAGTCTAAAAGAAAGCATAAGAGAAAGAGGAAAACTGAGTATCCTTGACACAAAAAGAGAGAAATGGTTTCCTGTCTCACCTTTTTAGCTGTTGGAGAGACGTTAGGATGGGCCTGGGGGCTTTAGGAAGAAAAGAAAGACAGAGAGACAAAGCAGGCAGAGAAAATGACTGCATGCAGTTTGTAAAATGCAGGAGATGGGAGTGGTAAACATCAACGCAGAAGGTACTGCAATGGATGCAAATAGCAGGTTTAAGAAAAGTTAAAAAGGCTTAAAGAGTGCAAGAAAATAAATGAGTTTCAATACATGCAAGGGATTATTAAGCTCTCAGAGAAAGATTATGAAATTTAAACTTTTTGCAATGCTTCAGTGAAATTACATATCTGAATGAGCGAAATTATAGAAAAAACGTTGTTTAGATCACAATCTAAAACAGCCAAGTATTAAAACATGTCGGAGTTATTTCTTCCACTGCTGGCTTTGTTCCTGCCTCAGATGAATCTACCAGGCCGTGTGGGCGGAGGGAAGGGCGAGAACAGGAGAGAGCGAGTCCGATTCGACCCTGAGGCAGCGGGACCTCTCCTCTCAGTCGGGTTTAAAAAAAAAACTCACACACATGCCTGCTTTACACTAAACACATGTAAACATGTAGAAACCGACTCTGAAATTCAGCGGCGTATTGAATGAAGCTCTTTGATGGCGTCTCCAAACGGCCACCTCCCTCAGAAATGCCTCTGAGCCAACAGGCTAATAGGCTGCTGCTCGACTCTCTGCGGTCGGCAGATTTTTAGGCTCTCACAGCGGTGTGAACTGAAAACGTCCTCTCCAGTCAAGTAGGATGGCTGACAAAGCAGGCATGCTTTATTTGAGGCCACGCTTCACACCACATTACATGTAAAAAAAATGCAGCAGAGTCTAAAAACATGTGCTTCAGTTTGACCTCTTGGTGGCAAGCGTAGGTTATGTTACTATCCTGCCTTAAAGCCAGAGAGGGGGGGATGTTATACATTCAAGAAACTTCATATCTCTTATGCACTGCAGCATGAATGTATATGAATAATGCATGTTGTGTTGGTAAAAATACATTCAACTGTTACCTTTGTGAACTCTGAGTTCTGCAAGTTGGCCTCAGGACACCAGCGGCCTCCTAACGCAGTCAGCATGGCGCAGTCTTCTTCTTCTTTGGTGCATGGCTGGGTGGAGGTATAAACCGCTGGATCGGGGGCGTCGTCCATGTCTGGGCCACCGCAGCTGGAGGTTCGCACCTGCAGGCCTCGAAGGAACAGGTGACACGCTTCCAGGTCGGCTTCCCAGATCCGCTCCAAACCGGGACAGCCACAGCTGGAGAGAGAGAGAGAGAAAGGAACGAAATGTTTTCAGAAATTTATCATTTCATTTATCATGATACATTTCTTTTCATTATAAGACTTTTGATTTATTGACATTACAATAAATCCCAACTAATGATGTTTAAAAAAAAAAAAAAAAAAAAAACTGCCTACAGTTTTACCATCTGTTGGAAGATAATAAAACTAGGGGTGCACCGATTGCAGTTTTCTGACTGATTGCCGATTACTAATCTTTTAGAAAACTTAATCTGCCGATTCCAATTTTGACCGATATCAAATTTTTTTGACTGAAACGTTGTTCAATATAGCAAGAAAGTTGTTGAGTTGGCAACAATCTTATCCACCAACTATTGGTTGGTGGATAAGATTGGCTTCATATGTAAAAATCGGCCAATCAGCGACCTTCCAAAATTAAGGAAATTACGCTATCAATCCTTATTGTCAGTAGTGCTACTTTTACTATTTTCTGCACTGTTTGTTCAGTGAAAACATCAAAAATACAAATAAATTTGAAAATACAGTTACTACCTTTTTAAAAATGGGAATGTTTTTAACAGCAGTGTTTGTGTTTGTGGAGTTATAATTGCTGCGACACACAATAACAGTTCAGAACACGTGACGTTCCACCAAGTGTTTGCTAAATGCTGCTGGCTAGTCTGAAGGAGCTGAGTGGTGGAGATTTGCACATATGATTGCCTTAGGAGGTTAAAGTTTTTCTCAAACATGAATGAAAGAATCAAAGCAACACTCCATGTATGTTTTTGATAACATTATAACATCATGTTGATTTTACCTAAAACCACCCCCTTAAGAAAATTTAAAGCATAAATGAGGAGATGTGGATTTATGTGGCAGTATTCAGAACGTTGATAAGAAACAACTCTAATAAGACCATTAAATAATAATGAGAAGCTAAAATGACTGTGTTAAATTCGGTCACACCAACTGAGAACAGAAGCGAGGTAAAGGACATCTTTAACAGCATCTCCACATTAAAGCACCGACAGAAGAGTGACTGGAGGAGAGGGAGTCGTTTGGGTTTGGGAGACGCTGACAGAAACGTAACGAGAGCGAATGTGCTCCTGACAGGTTGCCCTTTAGCTTCAAAGAGAGGCGGCATGGAGGGAAAAAGGAGTGTGGATGTCTTCATCTTCCTGAGAATGAAAGAGAACAGGAAGATTTTTGCTCTGAGTGTTACGATATCTCGCACTGACCTGTAAAAAACTCACCTGGAGATGCAAAACTAATTATTTTCAGTCCATCTATTGCTTCACTGGTGGCTATGAGTGGTTTAAAATGTAATTCTTATTCTTGTTTGGCATCTTTTTGTTTAGTGTAGTATGAAAATCTTCTATACTTTTTCAATTTTGCTTCAAATCAAACAGCCTCTCTACAGTTTCAGATGGGAAGGCTCTTCCTGACCTTTTCAGTACTTTTATGTATTCACCTTCCTCTTTTAGTGACCTTTAGATAACAAATTATTACCAGCTGGCTTCAGTCCCAGCAGGTGACATTTTACGACTTATATCCATTGATCTTCATAGAAACACATTCTAGCTTTAACATATCACACAAAAAAAAAAAAAAACATACCGAGACGATGAACATGTACAACAATGTATTTGACTCAGCCTTTCGTTCAAACATTGAACATTTATGGACATATTTACCGTTTCTGGTCCAAATCAATTTCTGCTTTAAGAGAAAAATTTCAAGCCCAGAAGTCCCGAACCAAGTTTATTTGTGGTTACTAGAGTTTATAAAAGTGCTAAATGCGCTTCAGTTTTAGATTACAATGAACTGTGGGCCAAAAGTTTAAAAACAAAACTATTTATTTAACCAAACAAAACATATCAATCTGTTAGCATTCAAAATCTAAGCGGTAGATTTGTTTGTTACAATGCCAATGGCTTGGGACCAGAAGGCAATGCTGAAAATATGTAAAGAAATATAAACTTTTATAATGTTTTTCTCACTTTTATTCTCTGTTCTCAATAATTATTACATTTGTTTAGCATAATGCTGCCTCCTATCTCCTGATTTTAGTGGACCCTGCTTTGCCAGCTTGAGGAGAAAAGCAGCTTGATAAACTTGATAGCCAGTCATAAAAATTAGCATGTCAAATAACATTTTAATAAATTACTTTTATTTATAGATATTTTTTTTTTAAAAAAACACTTTCCTTTTAGATAAAGCTTACAATTTGACTGACTTAGGTTATCATAAATATAAGTATCCAAATTGGTGAACACATCCCTGACCAATTGCTGGGTTTCAGACACGTGACCCGGATGATGTGCGGAATTCAGATGAGGTTCCGGAAGAGAATTACTCCGGTTCAAAACAACAAAATGGATCGTATTACATTTGTTTAGCATAATACACATCATCATTTAGAGTATGATGATGCGCTAAATGGGCTGGCAGATGAGGTATCTCAAAGAAATATGCGTATATTTAGGTTATGCTCGATATTGTCTGTGAGGATTTGAGTTTTTCTGTGTTTACTTAGGTTTCTGTGTTCTGTGGAGTCTCTGTGTTCTTCCGTCTACCCCTTGAAAAACGTTGATTCTTACTGAATCACCGCAAACACTTTCTGGTTTTGATGTAACATAATGTTATGTCTCTGTCTTTTCAGCAAAGATTTCCTCCGGGGGTTACATGTCAGGAAAAAGTTTAATCTCAGGAATGAATCAGAAACTAAACTCAAACTGACATTTTTACCATCCTAAAGGAAGAAGGATCTTTAGAAGAGTTCAAAATGATGAACCACATGTACAAAAAAAAAAAAAAAAAATCATCCTCTTAGTCACAATATGCTTAGATTAAAGTATTGTCTTTTTTACCTTGAATGTAAAAGTCTTTTTTCTCTTTCGTCTGTCAACAAACTAAAACACAAAACGCACTCAGATGATAATGTTTAATCTCTCTCTACTCAATGACGAGAGTCTCAGCGCCTAAAATTGAATGCCACTTGTTTTGCAGCCCATCTCCCGCCTGAAAAGGCTGCCAACCTCTGTTCCCTGCCAACGCACGCCTCTCAGCTGTTTTCTAACCTTCATTTGGCAAAGAGACAATAGAGAGATTGTTCGTCCCCACCTCCCTGCCCTCGCCAATTTTCTACTCAACACTTGTTTTTCTGAGTTCCTCTAATAGTGGGTATGCACCCAGTGAGCCATATTTTTCTATTCCTTTGTTTCTTTTGAAGATGAGAGGCACACGCATGCTCCCTTACGTGCGTTTTCCTAAATCATTATCAACTGGAGGTTCATGCGTTTCTGGGGACTGTAAATATGCCAGAAAATCTTCTCCAAGACTCGCTGTTTAGAGCCGGCATCAAAGCTCACATAAACCCATCGGTGCCTAAGCCTCCTTGTTGTGATGGCGTCCCGGTGCCCGTCGCTATGAACTTCCCACTCAGGGGGTTAATTGGTGGCAGCCGCTCGGTCTTCCATCTGACAGTGGCAGGGTGTGGGCGTGCTGCGCCGCTGACGGCCCAGTCAGAGGAAGGAGAAACACCCAGCTGTCCTGAGGGACCGCAGACTGACAGGACTGCTCTTTCTCCTTGAGGACATTATGTCTGAGCTCAGAGAGCCGCCGAGGGAGCGCTATAAATATACCGAGGGCTAACTGCTGAGCAAAGAGGCTCTGGTTTTGTCCTGCTTATGCAAGCAGGTTTGGTTGGAGCGTGAAAAAAGGTGCATTAAAGAATCGCACAAAGTTTGTGCTCAGCTTTTGGCTTTTGGATGGAAAATAATGTAAAGCAAACACAATTCCCCCTGAGAAATAAAAACTAAACAGGAGATGGAAGATCTATATCTACAGTCCACTGCACTGATCCCCATTGAAAACCTTCTGGTTATTCCAATAAATACTGATTTCTGACTCAAAACATTAGCATTGTTGTTTCTAAATGTTTTATTTGAGGTCTGAAAGCACTGCATCTTTTTTGTCATTTTCTGTAAATAAATACAAAATTTTTGCTTGGAATTTCGGAGACACGTCAGTAGTTCATAGAATAAAAGAACAATATTCATTTTATTCAAACATATACCTACAGAGAGTACAATCAGAGAAACTGATCTCTTCTTTTTTTCCAGGGCTGTATATCCAAACAAGAATTAAATCGGATTAATCATGATTTATCGATTATAGAAATAATCAAAAACTAATTTATTAATCGATTAATCGTTACCTGGAAAATACAGATTCCAAAACACCGATTTTTTTTACAGTCAGTGTACCAATATTCCGACTTCTACTCCCATAATAATTTACATTGTCGCTAAACATAAATGAAACTGTTTTCCAAATAATCCATAGTAATCAAAACTCCATCCAGCTGCTGGAAAAATCCGACATGAGCGAGGAAAATCTAACAAACTGCAGTCAGTATTCACACTTTAGAAATGGATGTTAATTAGCTTTGTAATTTCCAACACAACCAGCTGTGAAAAAGGTGTTGATAACACTGTGAAATAAAAGAGAGGGTCTAAAAAGGTAGGAGTGACAGATGGGAAAAGAACAACGGCGACCGCATGCTCATGTATTAGCATTACATGATGTGTAAAAGACCTGAAACTTACATTTATCTCTTTTATCTCTGATGCTGAGGGTCTTTTTCTCTCCCAAAGGCTTTGGGAACATTGACCGAATGCATGGCATAGTGAGGTCTTTCAAATATTAACAGATTTTATACCAAAATCCAAAGAAAATAGGATCTTTATTGGTCTTCAAGCTGCATAATAACCCAAAATATTTGACCAAATCACCACAAAACTAACTCACTAGATACAAAATCCATAATTTTCTGCATTTTCCAACCTTGTAAAGACGCAACAAGCTAATGGTTGCCTTATTAAAGTCATTTCAACAAAGTATTAATAACATGTATTCAAATAATACGTCAACTAGCGAATTTGTAATGTGTACTTGTTCTCACTGGTAAAAGATTTCAGGGAGAAATGATGCTACTAAAGTAAAGAATTAACATATTTTAAGGCATTTTACACATTTTAGATTTGGTTCTTGGAGATTTTGTACAAGTGAATATTTAGAGTGCATTTCAATAATAGTGACAAATTCAAGTGACATTTATGAACAGCAAAAACTGAAGAAAAGAGTTTTATACTAGTTAGCCCTTCCAGACCGAACAGATCCACGACGGTCCAGGCAAATTTGCAGTACCGTAATTCCTCAACACTTTGCGAAATCTGAAAAATTACAACAGTTTCTGAAAGGCGAGACGTTGCGCTTCTCAGCCAATATCAGGTTATTACGGTAATTTCACCCCTGCTGTGGCAGGAAGTGAAATTAATATGAGGGGCACTCTTTTAATAGACAGCAAATTGTGAAAATAACTTGCTAGATATTGAAAGTTATAGTTGTTATAGATGGGAAAATATGTATTTACTCACAGGACATTTAAAGAACTGTGTACAATTAAAATAAGAGAAAAGGTGGAGATTTGAAACTTGGGTCTTAAAGGGTTAAAGAGAGTAGGAGTGGGCAGTAATGGTCAAAAATTTAGTGAAAGAAGAATTTTATGTTTGAAAAATGCTGAAATTATAAACAATTTTTAAATATTTTTTTGACGTCATTGAGATGTTTCAAAACAAAAATATTGCAGGCACTAACAAGTGGATAACTCACTATGTTCAGTAAGTCCATTCAAGGTTTCCTAAATTTATGTTGTGATTTTGCTCATTTTTTCTTTTTCTTTTTTTTGCTTACATGCAAACTGCATATCTGCAACCTCTGCGAGGAGAACATGCCTGAGCATTTTAATGACTTCCACACCCAGCTGGTTTGCATCTATCATACATGATAAATAGCAGCCGAGTCTCTGCAGAGGAAGGAGCGTGAAAAAGTGGGACAAACAAGAAGCACTTACTAATGAAGCATCTACATAATGCTTTAAACAACTCCGAGGTGAAGCTAATTTGAATTAAATTAATTTTTGTCTGGTGACACACTTAGCAGTTTCTGCACTGCTCTATTATTCTTCTCTAGTCTTCGGTATGGAGGAGATAGTAGTTTTTATTTTTTCAGAGAAATCCGTTGCCATAGAGACCAGACACTAATCTACCTCTTCACCACTGTCTAGAATATTTACAGTGACTGATAGGTGATCTTTGCATCTGTATGTGTTGTATTTTACCAAGAATAATATGTGTTTTTGCATAACAGAGCCTTTTGAAAACTTAAACATTTCTGATTAGATTCAATCGGGCTGCAAGAAAGCAAGAGAGTGCAAGACTTCTACTCTAGTTCAATCATTGTGAGAAACTGAACTCATTTGTGAGTGTAATGAAGGACGATTATTAAGTCCTTTAACTCGTTGCTGTGACTTAAAAATCTAAATTTGGTCCATTCACCATCAGTGAATTCACATATCAGGTCAAAATGACAGCAACACTTGTTTGTTTACTGCGAAAACATAAAATATTACCAAGTGTTTCTAGTTCAAGTATCTTAGTGCTCTGGACTAAGATACTTGTCCAGAGTATCTTAGTCCAGATACTCTGCTAATATATAAGCAACTTTTTATAAGCAACTTTTCAGCAAGATATAGGAGCTTGTTTTAAGTAAATAAAACTCTTATAAAATGTCTTATTATTAGAAATAATCTACCAGTGAAACTAGTATTTTTTTTATCAATATCAATATAATATCAAGGAATTATTTACTTAAAACAAGCTGCTTTATTATTTATAATATATAACATTATTTAATTCTAGTATTTATCGAAGCTAGTTATTGATATTTTAAGAGTGTTTTTTAGTGGGTTTTATCAGCACATACTCACATAACTGGCTCTTAAAAACATTCAAGATCTAAAAATGTGTTTTTATTTTGGGGAGTGTTTTAGATGGTTTGAGATTCAGCGATAATATTATTATTTGTACTTTTAATGCAAAATAAGAGTAGGAACACAACAAGCTGTGTTGACAGAAAGTGACTCATTTCTGTCTGGCACCATCTCCTCCAGAGGTGACTCTGTCTGTTAAAGGATGCACACAGGAAGCCACGAAATGCCAAGAAGAAAAACCGGATATTTGATTAAAAATTGGTTCCAGTTTGGTCCTGTTTGGAAATTAACTTAGGTCCTTTTCTATTAATTTGGTACAAATTGTTCTGCAACAGCCGAAGCAGTTTTAGTTTGGTGCAAAACGTAAAGTGGGTGTTGAATTTATTGACTCTGTATGTCAAATTTGCTACCTGTGCGAGCAAACACAACAGGAGGATCCACTTTGGAAGTTTCTTTGGAGGAGAAGAATGTGAGGGAAGATAGAAATGAAGGTAAAGACATAAAATATATTAGCGGGTGAGAAGATGAAGACAAAGTGCAGGTGAGAGACGGAGTGAAATGTGAGAAAGTGGCTCTGGGAAACAACAAGGTGTGACTGCATGGAGCTGTCTGTGAGGTGATACATTGAGGAGACGGCGATCTGGTTAGAGGACGGCGGAGGTGAGAGGAAACTCCTCGGAGGGCTCTGCTCTGTTTATGTCTTCCACTTGAGGAACACGGACAAAAAGAGCAGCCGTACCTCTGCAGCCTGTCCTCCAGCAGCTCCACATACTTGGTGGCGTTCTCTTTCAGCCGGCTTTCTGCGTGGAGACAAAGGCACAAAAAGGAAAACGCATATTGTCACTTTCACTTTCATTCGCCAGCTTTTATTGGCAGAGATGTGGTATCCTAGCAACAAATCATGGCGCTAATACTATTAAAACCCACTTGTCATTAGCTGTGTTATATGGGCCTTTCAGGAAAGGTAGTCATCATCGCACTTGGCAACGGCATTGTGCAGAGAAACTGCAACAGTACAAAGAACCAGCTGGTTCTCCTCTCGCTATGCTAGCACACATTTGAGGAGGGAATCAAATTTCAGGCAGCCTGAGGAAGACTCAGGGTTTCATCATGGTGCCGCTCCTTTTAAACTGCCAGATTTTCTGCAGGGCACAAGACGGATGGATGGATGGATGGGTAGCTTATGCTGCCGTTTCCTGTGCCCTCCTGCCAGTGGAGAGTCGAGCCCGAGGAGGCAGGTGGAGGACGCAGAACGGTGTTCGGTTTGGAGACGAGGACAATCTGAGCACCGTTAATGAGCTCATGTATGAAACATGAGAATATGCCCCACACAGCAGGAGATCCTTGAACACAATAGGATGCACTTTAATCAAATTGCTCCACAACTATGTAGTTAAGCACAAAAAGAAAAAGGAAGATCATAGCCGAGAAAATTTTGTGATGTCAGAGTAAAAAGACAGAAAATCCCCTTTGAAACGATGAATTCTAACTTATATTAGACATATTTAGGATTGTTAGGGTTAACAATTTTTCTTAAGACACTTTTCCATTTTATTTTTAGCTTTGTATAAGAGTGGAATTGTTTTTTCTTAGCAAAAAAATCTGCTTTTGCTAAGATTCTGTGCAAAAATACAAAATCTTAGCAAGTATTTTCTAGGGCAATAATTTTATTTAACTTTAATTGAGACAAAACTAACTTACAAGTAACTTTTCAGCAAAATATAGGAGCTTATTATTATTAATTTTAAAAAGTACTAGCTCCATCGGAAGATTTTTTTCAATAATAACAATGAAAAATGTCTTGTTATAGGTGAAATAATAAGTTTTTCCACGCTCTGCTTGAGGTTTTAGCTCTAAAAGAGATTAACCTAATAAAACTGTGAACACATTTAACACGTCATGGTTGTAAAATAATCCATTTTCTCCAAGAACAAATAAACATTCTGTGAAAAGTCACTGTACTCTTGCAGTTTTAGCAATGTCTTGTCCAACTTAGCTTTGTATTCACTTCCTTTGTGTCTGATATAGAATAAATACATTTGCTTTTTCTAGAAAACCCATTAAAAGTTTTACAGAAAAACTCTGAGAAGGTATTCTCACCGACAAAAAGAAGACAGCACTTAATTTTAAGTCTAAATGGATATGAATGGATACTACTTCAGTTTAATCCCACTCATCCTTCTCACACTGAGCAGAATCCGCACCAAAAACGTCACCTAATTGGACGCTCTGAGTCACAGAGAGGTTTGAGTTATAATTGTATCATTGTCTTGATGATGGTTATTAGACAGCTTCAACTCAAGGATGTGACAGGCTGGGGACCCGGCTCAGCGGGGAGAAAAGGAAAATGTCTTGGAGTAAGTGGCTGTGACACACACTTCCACACACCCACTAACACAGATTACTGAAATAACTCAGAGCTGGAGACAGTAGGGCTATTTACGAGGAGGCGTAAGTAAAGAAGCGAATCTCTCCCTAAAGTTTTTCATCTAAAGTAACTAAATCAGATTAGCAGAGTGAAACCTGTGAAGGCTGTGCTTAGGTGATCCAGACAGCTCACTTGCCACCCATCACCTAATTGCAGCATTGCAGAGATCCTGTCCCACCTGACAGAGTCTCTCTTGTCAGATTCCATTCTTGCCAACCCCGTTAAGCAGCCTGCAACGGGATAGCTGCTGAATAATACATGCAGGCATGAAGCCTGACGCTGAATGGCACAGAGCATGCACATGCAAAATGACAAAGCAGGCTCTTCATGAGACAAAACTCGATTCAGAAAATTATTTACAACCAGATACATATCATAGGAGTCACAGATCCAACTGTTTACTTAAAGACTGTTTACTTAAACATGTTAGGATAGATTTATGGTCTATATGAAACATTTCTATTGTATTTTTTGCACAAAATCATTCTTAGATATTGAGATTTTAGTCAGTTTTGCCCAGTTGGAGTTCCCCCAATTCAACGTTTACACTCGCAGATGAAAATGGCTGCAAACAGATACACAATTATACAGCCATACATCTTTGAAAAGCATTAGTAGAGCCTCCTGCACAACCAACAAAAATGCAGCAAGGGGTTTCTGAACGGTAAGTCAATAACAAAACACGTAAGCCACTGTGCAGCACATACATCGGTAAAACCTACTGACCAAAAGTGCTGGAGTCCTACTGGGGTTGCTAGGTAACGGCGCGGGGCTTGGCTGGGGTTGCTAGGTAACGCTTCAGTGGCCATTGAATGAGGGAGGTTTTCGAAATGGCTCATTTTCCAGACACCAAAAAGCTTTAAGTAAGTAAAATTGCATTTCTATAGCACCTTTCACAGACATATACTGTAGATCACAAAGTGCTTCGAATGAAAATTCAAACAAAAAACATTATAAAAAACCTCCTGTCTGAATAAAAATGTCTTTAGTTGCTTCTTCTTTCTTAAAGAAATTTGTCCCCATTTGACTCAAAGACATCATGGTTCTAGATTAAGCTAAAAGATGAATGTACTTAGGAACATGGCCATGGATGGCCTTCAAAGTTAAAATCAAATTTTTTAAATTAACCTTCACAGGAACCCAGTGCAGGGCGGCGAGAACAGGAGTTATGGGCGCTTATTTACTTATTGCCAAAGAAACGGCTGGGTGTTTTCTTTTTTAAGCACTTGGGCTGTTTCTGGCAGCAGTAGAAACCCAAATGGAAATACAAAAACATGCAAAATGCAAATTTTGCATAACTTCTTTCAAAAATCCCTCGCCATGTTTACACTCGGTGCATGACCCTGTCTCCATGGCAACCAGTTGGGTTAGAGAGCCGTTATTTGGGGAAAAACGATTCTCTCCTAATAAAGCCCTCCCCTCCGTCCCCCCACTGTGCGCACCGGGCGATGTTACCACTTTCTGTACGTCTGCAGGAGGCTGCCGTCGTTGGCAGGCCATGCGGATAAAATCAGCACTAAAGAGGGAGGCACTCGGCTACTCGGCAACACGCGCAGCGGTGTGTTTCTGGTGCTGAAGGAACTCCACAAAGCCACTCAGAGAGAGAGAAAGGCTGCATTGGAAATTCATGAGCTCTGGTTGCCGTCGCCCCCAGTGATCCCAGCAGGCGTCAGACATTGCTGATTGCTGCCAAGGGCCCCGGCCAAACTGGGAAGAGGTCGTTCGTTCAGAACACAAACAGAACCGGGATGCTTCTGAGAGATCAGGAGAATGAGCTGCACTCAGGTACATCCTAATGATGAACAGAGCCGTAACTGAGTTAAACTTCTCTGCTCTTTGTCATGAAGCACAAACTTACCCATTCTTTTGGCAAAATGGTTTCAAGTCAGTAGGAATGGATGGAGACCATCCACAGTTTTTAATTTGAATTTGGGTCTGGACTTTAACTAGACCACTGTAACACATTAATTATGCTTTGATCCACTATTTCTCAGGTTGTATTTTCAAAGGTTGTTGACCTGCAGGAAAGTAAATCTCTACATTAGTCACAAATGTATTGCAGTACACTGTAAAAAATTTGAGCCACATTTAGTTGTTTACTGTCTTCTATTCTTTAAGTCAAATAAATTCAGCGAGTTTTAGATTTTAAACGTAAATGTGTGAAAGTTTGTGAAAGATAAACTTACAGTAGTTGATTCTGTCAAACCTCCAAGAGTTGAATAAACCAGAGTTTAGGTTAGCAATAAAAAAACTGAAAAAAGAAAAAGACAGGAATGGGAACTATTTCCCAGAATGCTTAGAGGCGGGTTTTTGAATCCTGAGATGGATCTGACTCTTGTGTTTTATTAAGGCAAATGCTTATTTTAATGTTCTGTTCACACTAAATGTTTTTGAGCATAATTCATTGGGATGTTTAATAAAATTCATTATCAGATCAGAAATTTTGTTCATGTGATGTGATGTCTAGACAACTTGTTTCTTGTTGTTAAATCAACTTCATGAACTTTAATTTCAGAGTTAAAACCAAAACAGTTTTTTTTTTTAATGCATTTTCAAGGCAGCGGGCGGACTTTCACTTTCAAGTTAAACCACTTTCAAATGTTTTGCAGTGTAATAATTTCTCTTCCAAACATTTTATTTAAAACGCTTGATGCTGCTGATGTTGAAAGGAGTTTTCTCCCATATATAGCATTTTTTATATTAATTTGACCTCTTCCACATGTTTGCTGTGTCTTGGACTTTTCTGCCTCTTCACGGTTTTTCACTACCTCAATTTGGTCAATCACATAAAAAAATCCAATAAAATACATTGAGATGAAACAGTAAATGTGTATGAATGCTTGTGCAAAGCATTGTGAGTCAACCTGTTGTTATTATTAACATATAAATCTGTAATATAAGCATCTAGACATCATTTTTGACTTAAATTTAATTATGCTTTACATTTTTTACTGCTTTGTAGGAACACAAGCAACAGTAGTTTTAATTTTTTTGACATAAATTAAATTGCCAAACTAGTACAGGTGATATGTCTGCATAACAATGTAGGAGAGAGTATGTAAGACTTCATAAATGAGCGGAGCTGTGATTAATGCGTTTCAGCTCGGTTCAGGATGTTTGGGAGCAGAAGCACCGCGGGTTGCACTAACACTCAGTCAGCACATGCAGACATGTTGAATGATTGTATACGAACGTCACAGCAGGATAGCTGAGAGGGGAAACGACCTGCAGGCGGATATCTGACAGACAATCGATAAACTGTGATGTTCCAGCGCTGGTCTGCACAAATGTGCAACACTTTGTGCAAAAATAGCTCAATTCTTCGGCTTTGGGTGTAATCTTAAAACACTCTTCCTGCTATTGTCTGTCCTGTTCCACCTCTGTTAGCAGAGTGAAATCAAAAATCGACTGCTGCAGGCTGCCAAGATGTTTTACTCGAGTCTGGGAAGAGAAACTCTCCCCCAAATATGTAGTGAGAAACACTGAAGACTCTCCACCTGCTCACAATCTCGCTCCATTAATCTCACATCTTATTATTTCTCTGGCTTCCTTCGGGAAATCCATGCCAATTAATTCTCTCAAAATATTTTTTGGTTTTTCTGAATTTGGCACAGTCACTCTCCCCAGGAAAATTTCTGTCTACACAGAACCAGGAGTTTATTTATACTTTCACAGATAAAAGTCACTTTTTTATTATTATTTATTTACAATTTAAATGCAACTGATCAAAAATATATTAAAATGAGTATAAATACATATATCCATTCTCAGTAATGTATTAAATGCCTTATTTAATTAAATATGGAAATCAACGATTACATTTTGAATTCCTTTGTATTCTGAATTCATAATCAATAGTTTAAATTCACCAATAAAACCTCTTATGATGTAATCTATCATAAAAGAATTTTACCTGCGACTGTGGCTCACAAAACCTCTGATTGATCAATCAATCAATGGGATACTGAAATTGTTACTTTAATGGATCGTTGAATGCTTGCTAGCTTGTTTTGCCAGACAGACAGACAGATAGCTCGATCGATCGATCGCTCGCTAGATCGATCGCTCACTAGATCAATCGCTCACTAGATCAATTGGTCGGAAGGTATTTTTATTGCTCATTACTACATTATTTATGTAAATAATAAATGATCACAACTATGAAAAAATTACTTATAATTTTAAACAAGTTCAGACTTTAATAATATTGTCGTTTGATAATTTTATTACATATTTTCAGTTTCTTTAAGTAATAATTTTTTATGAATTTGTCCAATAATTTGTCTATACATTTATGGAACTCGATAGATTTGTTTTGTTTTGAATTTATTAGTACTGAGTAACTGGTCAAAATATCAATCATTTAATATTTAAAAATTACATAATCAGAAAAGAATATTAAGTTAAGTGGAAATTTTGGTATTTTAAGGACGAAAATGACTCATTCATATAAATAACAATAAAAAGTTCTCAGGTGTGTCTTGTCTTGTTTAAGTGACAGACGTTTTATGATTTAGCATTTAACTTTTGACGTATGAAGTGGTTTGACAATAGTCATAAACCTCCTTTAGTTCTGACACGTAGGTCTATTACTCCACATGCAGAATCACCTCTGTGCAGCATCCTGTCCAAACCTACAGCAGAAATATATTTATTTTTTGCTCAAACCGTCTCAGTCATTCAGATGCTCTTTAGGAGAAAAGCTATCATATGTTCCACCATGGTCTCACCAGGAGCACCCTGAAAGAAGAAGAAGTCATGAATAAATCACGTACATCCTCGCCTTCTCTAGTGCCACAGAAACATGTGGGGAATTGCATTTGTTAAATAATGTGGACTGACAGCATTGTGATGTGCATTTCAGCTGCTTAAGCTGAGTTTGACCTGGATAGGTTGCAAAATCCTGCACCAGCATAGTCACAATGTGTCAAAATGGACTTTAAACAGCTGCTGTACTGCCACTTAATAACATAAAAACCACATAAAAAGTGTTTGTATCTTACTTTAATTACTAACCAACCTCTTCCTAAGACAGAGCTGCAGAATTTACAGCTTTAGTTTCTCAACAAAGGTCTCATTTTCATTCAGTAATTTATCTTTACAACTAGTGAAGTAAATTCTTAAATGCACTTAATTAATTGAGTTAATACATTTCAACAGGAGCAAAGTTGAGTAGTAACTAGTTACATTTACTCAATTACATTTACATGAGTAACTTTTACTGGAGTGAAATTTCTGGATGCTCTACTTCACTTAATGAAAAACAAACATTTTTTAACTAAAAAGTCACCTGATAAAGACACACACCTGCAATTTTTGCTCAAATTTGTTAAGAAAAACTGATTTTCTTCTGCCTGATTTTATTTTTTTGTTACTTATATGAATTTTCGTCCTTGAAATACCAAAATTTCCACTTGACTTTATATTTTAGTCCGTCTGATTATGCAATTTTTAAATATTAAATGATTGACAATTTGATCGGTTACTCATTACTTGAGAAGAGTCTTTACAAATAACTTCTTGGCCTGCTACATTTTACTTTTTACTCTAGTAAAAACATGTTCAATCCGAGTTCAAATTCAAAAATACTTTATTGATCCCAAAGAGAAATTAAATATTTGAAGTATCACTACTATATCTTGAGTACTGCAAAACAGCTACCAGATATAAAGAGGGCAACTATTTGTGCTGTTACCAGGATGTTGTGCCAATATGAAAAAATTCAGCTCAGACTCACTTTATGTCACATATTGTTTAATCTGCACCTAAAATTGGCTAATTTGACTAAATTCAGTTTTAAAAAAGAAAGAGTGTCTTCTCTTCTATACATCTTGCAAAAGCTTTTACAAAGAAAAATGTCAAAAGTGTGGGATGCCTCTGCTGACTCTTGACTCCACTAATCTGGTTTTTATGGAAGAGCTGAAAGACGAAAACCATTGCTAGAAAACCTGTGTAGATTTTCTAGAAGACAAGGCAAAAATCTACTGTAGAAATTAAACTTTCTGCCCAATATGCAAAAATCTGTGTGCTGAAAAACTAAAGCTGATCTTAAAGTATTCTGTGTTTTCCAGCCACTTCACAGCAAAATAAAGTAAATATATTACCTTCAATTATTATAAAAATGCTATATGTATCAAATTTGACTTCATAATTTAATGCCTCCTTCTCTTTTAGGGCTGCAACTGAACAGCTTAGATTTAAAAAAAAAAGAGAGAGAGAGAGCTAGAATGGCCTAGTCAACCTCCAACACTAAATCCAATTGAAAATTGGTGGTAAGACATTAAAATTTATGTTTTTTAATCTAATCTGAATGATAGAGAGAAGATTTAAGGCAAAAAATTCAGTTGACTCAGGAGTCAAATCAATTATTCCCAACAGAAAAGTGGTGGTAAACAAATGTTTTGTTCTTGGTTATGTATGTCCTACTGATTGCTTTTTATTCTTGTTTTTTAAAAACCTGTTTGAAATAAATAAATTAGATCAAATTAAAAAAAAAACTCTAGGCATTATTTTCTTTCCAATTTACAGTCCTGTACTACTTTATGTTATTCTATTATATAAAATCCCCTAAAATACATAAACACTCATAGTCAACTTAATTGTATTAAACTGGAGGCCATTTAAAAAGCTTTTATAAGAACACTCCAAAATAAATAAAAAAGAAAGCACTCCAAATTCGAAAACCCCCATTCTGAGGGTCATTTACTCATCTTTTCCAGCCTTTCAATTATTTGTTTGTAAATTTAGCGTCGCTAGCGCCCTCAGCAGGGAATCAAACCTCCAATTTGGTATTCATCAACACTCAACAGCAGCAATTAGGGACCTAATGGCTCCCCGGCCAGCAGCTCCAACATGCCGAAGTGGCGAACGAACGCATGACGCCATTATCTGAACTATATGTTCCTCCAGAGCTTAGGTGAAGACAAAAAGCTTTTCCACAATGAAACGTATGGTTTTCTTGTCAGGGGAGATGACAAGAATCAACCACAAATGCTCCTGTTAGCAAAAGCTCAGCCATCTAGATGTTGACAGTAATTCCTAATCCCGTCCACATAAAGAACAGCAATGTGCCGTTTGCTATCAGTTACCAGTCAGGGTGTGCCAACCTGCTTATTACCAAACAGGATGACAATTTAATGAATCCCTTTTCTTGGTGTCTGTAACACTTTGTGCCCGTAGCGCTCACACCCACTTAAGCATTTGATCAGAACACACACCCAGCCATTAACTCGCCGTTTTCTTTGTGATGTAACACCCACCTGACTGTTTCTCCTTTGTTTGGCCGCAGAATTATCATGTCACTGGTTTTACCCAGCCTGTTTATCTAAGATCTGCGCTGTAATGCGCTGAAGCTGGGCAAGTCTTTGTTGCTCAATGTGGATCAGGTTGTGAATGCAACCGGGATGAATTGTTTCGGGCTCCAGAGACTCACAGCACGAGTCTGAATTTTATATATGGGTGAAAGGAATTGACAAAATTAAGTGATAATAGTTGATTTGAGTATCTTTGAAGCAGGAGTACACCATGAAAAAGTGGATGCAATTCATCCTGAATGAAATCTTACAACAAAAGGGTGCCCCCTACTGACAGGAAAGGGTGCAGCCAGATAAAACAAAAGAACTAACCACACATTAATTTATGGAGATGTTAAACATTTATATTTCATGTGTGAATTTAATTTTTAGGATTCCAGGAGAACCCAGATCTACAGCTGCTGTTCTCCGCTCTGCTGCCTCGTCTCTGCGCCTCAGAGAGAGCGAAGTGACCTTTTTTTTTAGAAAATCAGTCTGACTGATGGACTACAGAGAGCAGCACTGCAGGTGGTGCCGTCAAAGCCCATTTAAATCTCTGCCAGCGCCAGCGTGCCGAATCAATATCCCCAACCCTAAAAAGCAAGCCTCGTATTTATGCAGCATTCGGGGTCTGTGATCTGGACGCAGACTGTCCGATCGCTGATGCATCATGTGTGCACTGAGAGACTCCAAAGTAACAGGCTCAGCATCATCCTGCCGCCGCCTCCTCCTCTTCCTCTGCCAGCTCTCAGGTTTGGAGAAAAGTCACTGATGTCCTCACAGTGTGTGGCAGCATTTAAAGAGTTTTCATGACTCGCATTTGACTTTAACTTTTGAAAGAGAAAGAAAGATCCTTTAAAAAACAAGTTTTCTTTTACCTGCAGGTAGTTTAAAAAAAAAAAAAAGATCTATGGTGGTTATTTTTAAGCTTGCATGCATTTATTCATATTTATGCATTAAAATGGTTACAGAACATAACCATTAACAGCTCTAAAAACTGAGAATACAAACAGAAATGTTTCTTTAATAAGTGTTCTTGTTAAGGGAAAGAAACACAACAAAATATGAGAAAACTCGATGATAAAAAGGCATTTATAAGGATGTACATGGAAATAGACTGAACTTAGCTTTTTTTAGTCATGTCAACCACTAACAACAATTTTATAAACCAAAATGCAGAGCAGTTATTCATAGTTTTCTTGATTAAACTTTTGTATGTTTGTATAATTATTCCTTCTGCTGTCAGCTGGAGAGATTTCTGCATTTTTTTTTTACGTTCGGTCAGTAGTTACAATGCATAACCGTGACAACAAGGAATTGTTTTTACAACTTGGAGTAGATGATTGACATTAGCATCTCAAAAGCTTAAATAAAGGATTTATGTCCCTAAATCCCAGAGGAGTTAAAAAATTAAGCTTTCTGGATGTAGAGCAGGACCAAAAAGCAAAGAGATTAGGGCCAGCTTTCTAACCAAACGGCGCTCTGAAGAGGAGCGGCAAAAGCAAATGAGGTGGATTAGCAGTGCTTACCGACAACTGATGATGTAATTCGTGACATATTAGTGTGAAATGTTGCCTCTGCTGACTAGACAGTCATAAAACTGTGATACAGTGACACTCTTCAGTCAGAAGCGCCTTCAAATTTGTTGCAAGACTGACAGCTACCAAAAGTCCTGCAGAATGTGAGAAAGACTAACTAAGCCTGAATCAACTTAGTTAAAATTCAGGTTTAAGAAACTCTTTATTTGTTCAGAACATTTTTGTTAATCATTCAGCAACAAGTTAGTTGCTTTCAATTCAACAAATGTCTGAGAAAGTAGACTTAGCTACTCCTTCCTGTCTTATAAGTAGATTCTTTCCTGGCACCAAACTCTCCTGAATTGTTCCAAATTTAACTTAAAATTTAAATTAATTAAGTTAAACTTTTAATTAAGTTTTTAAAGGATCTACATGAAGGAGCAAACAACACATCTACTGTTATTATGTTAAAGAAAGCCTTGTCTCAGTCTGAAAGCAAGCAAGATTTAAGCAGCAAAACTTCCTGAATGACTATTAAATATTCATCTAGAAAGAGCAACATTTAAAACTTCAATTAATTTTGGGGGCATCAATAATTTCTAAGATAAGGCTCTTATGCACACAGAGTGAGAATTTGACTTTTTATGCAAAAAAAAAAAAGTTTTACAAAACCACTAAATCTTTCATGCTGCAAACTTTATAAAGTTGTTATGTAATGGTGTAACTGTAAGTCACTGGCAGGATTTATGCAAAACAAAGATTTGCCTTTTTCACATTGTAGATAGATACTGTATGTATAGAGACAGTATGGAGCATTAATTATTTTGTTTAATCACTGTATTTTGTATCTATTTATATGAAGGAGTGAAAACGCAAAACTAATTGTATTTTATATGGTGGAATAGAATGAAATACAGATTCACAGACTTGATTTTCTTAAAATATAGATAAATAAGCAGCAAATAGGTTCAAATATTTAACATAATTCTTTAAAAAAAAGAGACTGTTGCATTATTCAATTTTGGTGATGCGATGTACATAAAGTTAAAAGAGTGAAATAAATCAAGTTTTAAAAGGAAATGGTTTCATTTGATTTAGTTTTATATGATGGAATATGCAGAAAGAATAAAATTATTGCTTTAGTTGCGTATTTAGTAGGGGTCCACCGATTACCTATGTTTAAAAATCAGCTGATTCTGATGTTTTTGTCTGAAATGTTGCCAAATATAGCAAGAAATTTACTGAATTGGCAATAGCGAGGTGAAGATTGTATCTGCAAACGTTGGAAAATGATCTGGTCTGTTGGTCAAACCTCTCTAGAAGAGGACAGTGGTTGATTTTTAGACCTTATATGCAGATAAAATCGGTGGAGAAGATCGGCTTCACATCTAAGCATCAACTGATCACCAATCTTTCAAGATTAAGGAAATTGGGATCAATTTATTGGTGCACCTTGAGTATTTGTGCGTCGTTTTTTGAGAAGTAACAAAGTAATTAACGCTCATCAGCCAAAATATGTCGCCAACGACACATTTTTACAAGCCAGCTTTGCTGTACCGTAACTCTGCAATACTTTGCAATAATTTTCAACGGTTTCTGAAAGGCGAGACGTTGCGCCTTCCAGCCGATGTTCTGTTATTACGGTAATTTCACTCCCGCTGTTGCAGGGAGCGTTTTTTACTTCAATTAGAAGTTAGATACAGAAAGTTCCAGTTGTTATGGAGAAATGGGCAAATATATTTACTCACAGGACATTTAAAGAAAATATCCAGGCGGAGATTTGAGACTTAGGCCTAGCAACGAATTGCTTTTGAAAATAAGTAGTTGGTAAAGTAGCTGGATTACTTTCTTGGGGAAGTAATTATTAATCAGTATTTCCAGGTAACCGGCAGTGCTTACCATGCAGGGCCTCCCTGTGCTCCAGCTCCAGCCTGAGCTGCTGCCGCTGCTCCTTCATCCTGGCCAGTTCCTGGCTGCTGCCCGAGCTGAGGCTGTGCAGCCGCCTGGCCAGCGCCTCCAGGCGGTCCCGCTCCAGGTACACCGCCTTCATCTCCGCCTTCAGCTCCTTGGCACAGCCGAAGTCATTACCTGCACGGGCACACCGCAGGAGGACATTACGCTTTCACCGTCCATTAATGAGCTTTTTCATCATTAATGGCGTAATTAAGTGCGGCTAATGGTAAGCCATTCAAGTAAATGGGGTAAATAAAGGATGTGTAATGTAGCAGGGATGTTTTTCGGGGTGGAGCTGAGTGGAAAGTTACCAGATATGGCCGCCAGTTTGGCTTCGTGCAGAGCCAAGAGCTGTGTTTCAGTCTCGCTGACTTTCCTCCTTAGGCTGCTGCCCAGCCTCTGACTCATGACCACCTGGGGATAAAACGGAGAAGATGATGGAAAGTAGAAAGTGGGGGGATGGTGCTAACTAGCAAAACCTTTGCGGGCACATGTATCCCACAGGACGCAATGCTCATTTCCTCCTCTGCCTCCATTTTCCTTTTTTTAACACTCATTCTGCGGGTGTATTTGCGTCCTTCTGTGCTCGCCCTGCTTGGAATATGCAGCTGTGAATCAACATTGAAGGTGATACCTGTCTGTAACCTTTAGAAAGAACAAAACAGGGTGGGACAGCGGTATGAGGAATCTCTATAAAAGATATCATTAGAAGGTCAGAGAGAAACGGAAAAAATAGAAATGGAAGCTGAATGTCAGTGGCTGATGGAGATGCGGCCGCTGACGATCCGCTGAGGATTCTGGCCTCCATCTGCTCTCACTCGCTACATCCGTTAAACCTCTGCTTTACTGTGGCCAAAGCCGAATACGGTGCTCAGAAAAGCATTTAGGCCCTAACGGATTTACTCTAACAAATATTAGCTTAGAAAACTCAAAATGCAGTTATTAAGTTATGATTATGAGAAAGGAGTGATTGCCCTGGATGTGCCAACAAGTCACTGTGGAGAAACTTTAGTCCACTCTTCTTTGCAGAATTGTTTTAAAGTCACACTGGAAAGGTTTTGAGTGTAACCAGGTTGTTTTTTTAGTAATATAGTTCTTGGCTTGCTGGTGAGCTTCAAATCACCTACAATACGTGTCAAACTCAAGGCCTGGGGGCCAAACTTTTTACAATTTCACCCTCTAGACTCCAGAGGAACGCATAAATAGACTCCTCAAGATAATATTTGTGTGCTGACATGTAATTTTAGCAATAAAATCAAAGCAGTCTTTATCCGTTTTCTCCCAGATTACATCAATAAGGTTTTTGTGTCGATTCCTTCAGTAGTTCTTGGTGCAGAACCACCACAGGCGATGGGGGGGGGACAGGTTTTTCAGTTAGTTTGAGTCATTTGACACGGTGTAGTGTGAATGCAAACTACAGTCCTGAAAATTTAACAAATGTTGCAATTTTGATCCCCAATCGAACAGAGTCTACCAGACTATTAGGTGTGAAAACACCCTAAAAAGCATTTTGATGTGAACACGGTTTTCCTGAGTATGTGTACGTATAAAACTGATCTTTATGAGGACATGTCCGGCGTTCATTAACTCCTTAATACTGATGATAAAGTACCAGTTTCACCAGCAGATTATTCACTTATTACAAGACATTTTCCCATGTTATAAGTGAAATAATCTGCCAGTGGAGCTAGTATTTCACATCAATTTTAAGGAATTATTTACTCAAAACAAGTTCCAATATGTGTTTGAAAAGTTACTTTTTAGTTAGTTTGTCTTATTCCAAGTGTACTAAGAAACTAGACCAGAAATATTTGGCAATATTTGGTGTAGTACTGTATTATTGCCACAATGCACCTCTTTCTTTTAAGGGACTGTTTTTACACCTCGAACTGGATATTCCAACTCCTTTTCTTCCTGAATCTGACACAGTTTTCTAAGAGGATGTCGTCCTGATTGGTATTTCAAAGGCAAAACATCTCCCGGGAGTTTTCCTCACACAGAAATCCGGCAAAACAGGCTTGAATAATTTAATTTCACACAATCTACGAACTGGAAACAACTTTGGAGTGCCTTTCAAACTGTAAAAATTCTAACACTTGTGATTTAATTTCCAAAACATGCAGCTCTTTGCCAGTTTTTGTTGCAAAAAAAAAAAAGTAAACGGAGAGAAGCCAGGGTTACTTTCATGCCTGCAATCGTTTTGTCACAGCAGGTGTGCCGTTTTCAGCATGATGGATATTTCATTTAAGAAGCAAACTTTCCATTTCCAACACAACAACGGTAACTGGGGTAGAAGTGTCTCTTTGTTAAGAGCTTCTAGGTTTCTTTGAAGTGCAGGTGCAACCAGCGATTTGATGATGGGTTTCTGAAGGACAGCGTGACAGGAGAAAAACGCTTCACATAGAAAAGTCTGACACCTCTTCCTGTCCTGAAACCATTCCAAGTTATTGGTTTCTGCTTGCTTTAGTTTACCAAATAGTTACACAGAAGCACCACTATTGACCCTTTGCACATGACGTCTGTCTCTCTTGTCCCCTCCAAACTTGAAAAAATAAAGAGTTAAGAGTGAAATAACCTTTTCTACATAATCACACTTGTTCTATGAACTGCTGGAATAAGTGTTATATCAACAGGACAATATTTGAGGAAAATAGATAGGGTATGCAAATATTGGTAGGGTAATAATTTGCTTTGCCAAAAAATGCATCCTCCTGCAAAGGGGATTTCATATTTTCTGCATAATCTCACTTATTCTATGAGCTATTGGTATAAGTTTCATATAAATAGGACAATAGACAGGGGATGTAGATATTGGCAGGCTCAGAAATTAAAATGCATCTCCTCCTACATTAATAGACTGGACAGTTAAGGGTGATATAAAATTTTCTACATAATGGGCCTCTGTTTTGTCATGTGTTAAGCTATTATGGTGTTAAAAGAAAAAGCAGGAAACTGCAAACCATTAGTGGAAAACATATTCATCAGACATTGACTAAAACGTTCGACTCATATGTCTCAATAAAGGTGTCAAAACTATATTTATTTCAATTCATCTGCGAAATAAAACCCACCGTTTTAGGACTTACATGGTTAAGAGACATGATAATGTTACGAATATCTTAAAAAGTTGCCTCTTCTGTCATATTGCAGTCCGTTTTCTCATTAATCTGCGAGAGTTTAGAGCGATGCGTGTTCATGCGACGGGGCTTGCAATTTGCGGCAGGCATGCGTTTCTCGGCATAACACCGTCCCTCACTTCCAACGTCCATCATGGCGCCTTGAAAGATTAAGTGACGTAGTTGCAAAGGTTCAATACCGACCAGATTCCCAACTTTTCCTTATTTCTCATTTTTATTTCTTATACTTTTAGTTCTTTTTACCTTTAGAGAAACAGTGAATCAGGGGAGAATGTATTCGAAATGGCATATCTTGCTGCTTCTGACTCCAGCACACAACTGAGGAAATCACTGCCTTGTCAGATCAAAAAGAGTAGATAAAAAATCCAACTCTGACATCAGTACACATTGTGAGCACACAGACCTCTGCCGTCTATTTTAACTCACAGTTCTTTAGGTTTTCATTCACATTCAGTCCATCCTTCTTAGCTCAAGAAAGGAAAATCAGCTTACCTTGACTGTAGCTTCCTTCATGGAAAGGTTCAGCGCCTGTTCCTGTTCCTGGAGTCTGCACAAAATGTGTAGGGATACAAATAAATATTTAACTGTGAAATTTAGGAAATAGCTTGTTGTTTACAATTTTGGACATCATTTTAGGTTGATTTAAATTGAGTTTATGATGCTAAAGACCGCAGCAAGTCTTGAAAGAGAATCAGTCCCACATCACGACAGTTCCTCCACTGCATTTAACAGTGGACATAGGGCACTTTTTTGCATTTTCATCCTTTCTTTTTCACCAGAATCATCTTTAGTCTCGCTGTATAGGTCAATCATTATCTCTTCAAGCTAACGAAAGGGGCTTTTGTCAGATTTAGGCCTGAACTCTGTATTGTCAAGACATCAGATGTGTTGAGCTGAAGCATGCCAAGACAGGAATGATAATTGGACCATCAGAAGTGTCAATGGTTCTGAGAAAAATGGGTTTGACAGAGATCACGGCCGCTGGTAGGATTTGTTCAACAACAAAGAAAAGGTGTATATTTTTTGACTTATATTTGATGTACGCTCCCAATGTAAGTTGCTGGTTTACTTTGGTTTCCCATTTGTAATGGTGGAAGCCTGGAAGATGAACTTGAGTCCTTGTCCAGTCTGTTGTCACAGTCCTCATTGTTTTTCATTTTTAAATGAAACTGGTAACTTTCTGCAGTGATTCCACAACGTATATGGATTGTTTTTCCCATTTTGAGGGAAAAACAAATGGGTTTCTGTGTCATGTCAATTTTAATCCAGGGAATTTGGAAGACATGAATTGCTGGTTTAAAATTTGTGTGCCTGTTTATTAGCTTGATAACTGGAACTTAAAATTACCAGGAACAAAACTTTAAGTGGTTTCATTAATTTGGTGGGAAAAAAAGTTCTAACATGGATGTTTTATTTCCAAACAAAAGTAATTTTACTAAATGTTGTGTTTTTGTGCATGAGTGTGATTTTCACACATCTTCACCACAGCTGCCTATAAGTGTGTTTTCATTAGCGCGTCCATTTGAATCGAGGGTTTACATAATTCTGTCAAATCTGAAGGGCAAAGGTCACATAGATTATATGTCTATAAACATCCAAACAGGACAAATATGCAAGGTGACATTATATGGTGACAGCGGTATAAATTAATTAGAAGATGAGGAAAATGGAGCATAAAATCCATTAAGCACAACACAGTCACCTTGAGGAAGTCCCAGCTTTCTCATATCGCAAAAATCTGTTGTGTCCTTTGCATGTTATTCAAGCTGATGTTCCAAAATAATCATCCGGTGGACAACAACTTTTTTTATGAATACTCTAATCTGCCGCCATTAGAAATACCTCAACATGAAAAAGAAGAGCTCGGAGTTAGTCGTGTGGGTATTGTTGAGACGTTTACTCAAGACACGCACAAAATACATGCACCACACAAACTACTGACACATGACATTCCTCACAAAA
>CAEFZY010041670.1:0-35054 GCA_903066815.1 Brachyrhaphis roseni
TATATATATATATATACTATTTTAAAAAAGAAAGTGTTTGATTCATTCATTCATTTTATTCAGATCCTGCATGACAAGCCAGCACAAAGTAATGCAAAACTATGATGTGGAAGGCTAAGAGATGTTTGGTAGGATGCATTTTTCTGGCAAATGAAAACTAGAGAAAGTGTCAAATCTGTACACACCCACCCCACTTTACTCTGATATCACTAAATAAAATCCAGTGCATCCTATTGCCTATAAATGTGTTGGTACTGTGAAGGCTTGTTAATGCAAATGAATGCCAAACTTTTCAGTGAATTTGCTTTTTAGCCTACATGTCATTAAAATATATGAAAGTTGGTGGTTGTAACCCGACAAATGAGTAAACTTAAAGGGATCTTAAAATGTTGAAAGGCCATGGCAGAACTAAGGGTTTGCGCAGGACTGCCATCTAATGAATGCTAGAAAACTGGCAGGGCAAAACACTCAGCAGCAGAACTGCTTCTTAATACAGAGAGAGTTTACAAAGAAAGCAGCTGTACATGCAGGTCTATGCCAAAGATTACAGAACAATAGAAACAAAAGTGTCTAATCATTGCCATCTTGCACTTTGCCTGATTAAAACGCAACTCTAAAACAGCTACTACCTGTCTCGTAAATCATTTCAGACAGGGATGGATGCATTTGAAATATTGATCAAAACATTTCCTATTCTTTTTTTCTCTTCCCCTGACTCGCAGCAATGAGGTGACAGCGGTGATTATCAAAAAAAAGGCTTGTGAAATTTTTGAAGCTTGGATGATGTTTTGAGTTCTCTGTAGAAATGGAAACCTTGTGATGTTTCTGCGTTTTCAGTTCAGACGCTTGTTTATGAAGTTCCCTCTCCACATTACCTCCGGTTGTTTATCCAAGGCATCTGAAATCTCTGTGCTAATCAGAGTTCTGTTCAAAGGTAAGATAAGAACTTGCCAAATCCTTCCAAGCGAGACACTTCACAGTGATTTGCCACGTGTCTTGCGCGGCTCATAAAAAGATGAATGTCGCGGGCTTGTTGTGATAGAGTGGCAGATATCCACTAAGAATTGCAGGCTTTGTTTGGTTCAGGAAGATGAGATGTCAAAATGTTTGAAGCGTGTGGCAAAATTAGAATCCCTGGGATCTTTGCTGAGCGATAAAGAAGAAAAAAAAAAAAAGTCAGATGAATTATTTGGGCTTGAAACATGGCCCAGAATCTGCATAATTTAGGACGATGTTGCCCTAGTTTTTGCAATCTCTGGTTTTGACCTCGAGTTAAATCAGATGTAATGGCTGGTAGAAATGTGACTCCCTCTTCTGGACAGAATAATTCTATCAATTTCATCCCTGTTTTTTTTTTAAGTATATATTAGTGTGTACAGTTTCTCTGTATATTGTCAAATTAATCATTTTTTAAAAGAGGAAAAACAATTATTAAGGGCATCCGACTTGACACACCGGTCCATAGCTCTCCTTATCTGCAGCGACTTTGATACAAATTCCTTAAAAGAGCACAAGTGGTGGTAAGCTGTGCATCACCATAGCAATACAGATTGGGAGAAATCCATTTTCATAGACAGGCATTTAGTCTTGGCCAATGCAGGCAATGAGAAGAGAGGGGAAGCCAGTGGGAGGACCAAACACACTCAAATGGCCAAAAATCTGACAGATAAAGCTCCAACTGTCAGCTGCCTGATTTGGCTTGCTGCTCTGGGTGTTGCATGATGAGTGGAGACGTGCATGGGTTCAGTCACATTTTAGGACGCTGAGGTCTTCAAAATCAATTGGTCCTCATCTGGTCTTAGAATGAGGCAAATACCACATCAACGACAACATAAACTAATGTGTTAAATATTGAAATAGGAAAGCAGTGTATCAACAATGCTAACCATTTAAATTTCAAGATCGTAATATCTGATTTAAAGTTTTAAAAAATCAAAGTGCTTGTGGACATTTTTAACACACCTGGAATTTTGTGAACTATTAGCTAAAAATTTAGAGGAAAAGTTTTTTTTATTTTGCAATTAAATTTAAAACCAGTGTGTGAAATGGTACAACTACAACATTCATAGGGTTTCTTTCCGCAATCATACACAAATTTGTAGATCAGTAATGGCAAAGTGGAGTTTATTGGTTTTACCCAACTTTCTACGATTCTGGAAAAGAATTCATTCAAGATTATATTTCCACCAAGTAATTTATTGCTATGTTTGGTCATTTTTCAAGGGCATCTCTTATTTGTCACAAACTTGCTTTAAAAAATACACAATAAAACACATACTCAAAATGTGTCTAAATGTTTACAGTCAGTTGGATCACATTTTTATTTCCTTTCATACTATGAGCAGTTTCTTTCAAGATCCTTTAAAACATTCATAAATACTGAATATAGTCCAAATGCAAACACACACACACACACACACACCAAAGTAGCTGTTAACACCAACTTATAGACACATTAGTTTTGCATGGGTACCTGTGCAATGAGTGTAATCCATCATGGGTTGTGCTCACCCTGATATCGCAGCAGCGCCACTACACAGGCCTGCAGATGTTGGGCGCGCTGCCAGGCAGAAACCATCCAAACAATCTCCCCCCACTGCTAAACAAATGCTGCCTCCTCCTTGCTCTGTTATGCGCACAACTGAACATTTACAGGCAGACGCAAATTACACACACCTACAAGCATAAAAGCACAGTCTTCATTAAAGAGCCTCAAGGTTTTTTATTTTTAAGTATACATGCAATAAAGAACAACAAGGGGAAAGAAGCTAAAGGTTATGGAAAACTTGATAAAGTGCCTTTCTCTAGAAGGGACAGTTCAGTAAGAAACTTGTGACCAGTCATGTTTTCCCCATAAATCTCTGTAAGAACTTTATGCACAAACATGAAAACACGGTTACATTCATGCATGCTTTGGAAAATAGTCAAGCCCCTTAAAAATGTGCAACATTTTGTCACATTACTACCAAAAATGTATACAGTATGTATATTACCAGAATTTTATGTAATTGACCAACACAAGTTGTCAATATTTGAGAAATTGCAAGTAAAAGAATACATGTTTTGTCTTTACGAAAAACAAATGTGAAAATGTGACATGTTTTGTTACACAACCCGGCAGAGGTAATAATAATAGTTGATCTTTTCAACAGATTCTCCCACCTGAGCTGTGGATTTCTGTGACTCCTCCACATGTACCTCAGACCTCTCTGGTTAATGTTTTTCTTTCCCAACCTGCCAGCGAAAATGTCTCGGATTGTTTGCAGTGGGGCCACTTTGGACAGAGGATTGAACAGCGCTCTGCGATGTACTAAAGTTTGAGATATTGTTTTCTAACTTGACCACATTTTAAACTTTTTTATACCTTTCTGTCTGACCTCTCCTCCTTTTTCAGAGCAGCTGTATTTATATAAAGGACAGTATTTAAATTAGACAGAATTTACTTATTTAAGTAGGTGACTTGTAAAGGTAATTGGTTGCACAGGATTTTATTTAGGGGCATCTGAGTAAGAGAGGTTAAATTGAATATATTTGAGAAATAATTTGAAAACATTTAACATTTTCCTTGGACTTAATAATTATATGCAACTTTGCAATACTCTCTCTCATAAAATCCCAATAAAATCGTTGAAATTTCAGGCTGTGACGTGATAAAATGCGTAAAGGAGCATGACATTTTTTAAAGGCCCTGTCCAATCCCGCACTGCACTTATAATGCATTTTCTCTATCATCAAAGGGTGAGTAAAATTTAATTAGTGTCTGTTTAAGTCTTTTTTTTCTGCTTCTCCCTCTTCTCCTCTCACATTCACATGTGTGTAAGTGAGAACACGCAAACACGCTGACACACAACTAAATTTGCAGCGCCACCCACCAGCACATTGGCACCATCTCTTCCCATGCATGCGAACTCGAATGCATGTCCTCCTCTGAGCATAATCATTTGTATGCAAAGTGTCTGGCTGCGATGGGTTGCTATGGCTCCTGTTACTAGGTTATGTGACAGAAACCGGCAGGTTTCTTTACTTTGCTTGTGCATGCTGGAGTAAAGGGGTGAGAAAGCACTGTGCTGATCTGAACACTCAACAATACAACAGTAGTTGGTTAACAGTGAGGGGAAAATGAAGGGTGAGGGGGAAAATAGCGCTGAACATAAGGAACACATTAAAGGAAATTATGAATATCAAAAGAGTCAGAATGATCTTAAATCCCCAGAATAACAGAAATAAATCAAACAATGATCAAAGTGTTGGAGCTTTGTCAGCTAGTTTTGAAGGCTTAGAATACAGAGCTATGAGTGTTACAAACTAAATAGCGCCGTACGAGAAAGGAGGATATATTTGCTATTAAAGCAACATGAAAGGCTCAGGTCTTTAATTGCCTCCATGAGGTTTGTTACAATTCATATGTGTGTGTGTGGGGGGGGTGTGCATGTGTGTGTGTATGTATTGAAGCAAAGTGAGTTTGTGTGTATACATCCAGCATTTTTGCGTGTGTCTGCAGCAGATAACACTGACAGCTTAAGGTCATGAAGAAGGGAGGAGCACATCTGAAGGCAGGGGATCTTTGACGTGTGCATGTGTGTGTGCTGTGTGTGCATCATACATGGTGGAGATAGATGGCAGAGTCAGCTCTCTGTGTGTGTTTATGTGGTTTGTCATGCATGCTTGTGCATGTTTACTGCATGAAAAAGTTGGCGTTACGCGCCCGTGAGTGTGAAAAGAGGAAACAGCGTCTGAACTCCAAGCTTTTCTCAGCTTTTTGGAAGATGTCTGAGCATGCAGTTGTGCAGTCAATGCTGACTTAAGCTGCAAGGTTACACATTCCTTTGGATGAATTCCAGCCTACTCTCAGTTTTTTTTACACTGTCTACTTGGGATGACTGACTCCGGTACTGCTCATCAGTTTTACATACAACAGTATGATGGAAAACTTTTGATTTGTGGGTAAAAGAAAGCAATCACAACTTTGTGTGTGAGCGTGTCTGTGTGGAACTGGTCCTAATGGAAAATTTGACTAATTGGATGAATCTTTCCATTAACTGTCTTGGTCCTCCCCAGCTTCTTCGTCACTCCTTAATTGGCCATTGTCGTGTTGTTACCAGCTCTCTAAGGCTCCACCATCTGCCAGCTCCAACAGGTGAGTTGCAAGAGGTTTATGTCTACTTACCAGCATCTTTCTAAAGATTTGTACATCTACTTGTGCCACAGATAGGTCAGCATGCATTTGACAAACTGCATTAGAATCATTAGGTGCAGTTTGCAGATATCAGAAGCGGCTGCACTGGGCAGCGAGGAAAAAGGGGGGAAAAGCGAGAGGAGGAGAGTCATTCATCTCCAGTGCAACAGTGCATGAAGCATTCTGACTACGGCATTGTTGTAACTCTCCCTTTCATTTACCTTATTAGCTCCTTATCTTTCCGCATCATTATGGCGGATATAACCTGTGTGATGAATAGCCTTTTTGATAAAGGCTGAGTGCTTCCTTTTGGCTAACATATGGACTCAGTTTAGTCTGTGCAGCTGCACTAAAGTCTCCACCACTGTCTGTATTGTGTTGTAGTGGTGTACTGTCCAGCACTACTTTTTTTTTTTTTTTTTTTTTTGGGAGGATTGCCATGTTGTGCATAGGACTTATGAAAAATACTCTTGAGAAAATTATGTATAATACATTTATACTTCAAATAAGCCTGTTTAGCTTTGTCATCTCATTTGCCGTTTTCTTTCATCCTATTCATAGTTGATGTTCAGCATTTTGCTTCGCTTCAGCTGTGGCTGGTGTGAAACCACTGTATAAGTGATGATGATAATAATAATAATGAAGATGCATGGAGTTTGTAAGTATTCCCTTGAGTTCTCGATCCAAAAATATGACTGGTATTGGTCTTTCTAAATTGTGTGTGCATGGTTATTTGTCCTGTGTGTGTCTATGTTGCCCTGATGAACTCCCAACCTGTCCAGGTTGTGTTGCCCAATGATTGCTGAAGTACAGCACCAGTCCCCCACATCATTAGTTTGCTATGATGTGGTCCACATCTGATGACATCATAATGGTGTGACCTTCATGAGCTGTTAGTGCTGATTCAGAGAAATTGCAAATTATTATTTTTCTCAAACAGAATTTTTTATAAAGGCATAAAATTCTCTTATTTAGTTTAATTTGATCAGAGCAACTTTTTCCACATGTTTTGATGCTGCATAGCCTTTTCAAATCGGCAAATGGTTTTCTTTCTATAATAAGTTTCTTTTTGCCACACTACTATAAAGGCCAGATTTATGGAGTATACCAATAGTTGTCATGTCGACATATATTTTTTTTCATCTGAGCTCTTGATCTCTGCAGCTCCATGGGTCTCTTGCCTGCTTCTGTAATTAATGTTCTTATTGCCAGACTTGTCATTTTATATCCACATCAAGGTCTTGTTGGTTTTGTTAACTGGAACTGAACATTCAACAAACATATGACAAAATATCTGAATATTGTTTATACCCTAACATTGCTTGAGATTCCACCACAACTTTTTCCCTAAGATGTCTGCTGTGTTCATTGGTCTTTACAATGTTCTCTGTTGTTTTCTAACAGACCTTTGAAACCGTCACTGAAGAGTTGGATGATATTCATCCTGAAGCAGCTTGTGGCACTCGATTTTAACAAGATAAACAAAAACTGATGTGGCCTGACACTTGATAAACCACCGATTTTCCATTCGCTTTACAATTATGTACTACTTTGTGATGGTCTGTCAAATGGAATCTGAATAAAATACAAGGTCGGTAGTGGTTGGAACGTGGCAAATATGGAAAAGTTTGAGCGGCACTACAACTTTTCCAAAGGCACAGTAATTGTGCCGAGCCATGGTGCGAGTGTGGGAAGAACAGGTTGTTTAGAAAAGCCTTTCCCATTCTTTCTTCCTGTGCGAGGCGCAGCCAGAACATTGCATGCTGCTTCTTTGACAGGTTACAGATGATGAGCTGGAGAGGAGCTGCGCTCACTAGCCTTACTGTAATGAGTGCTAGCCGCTAATTAGCTTGTTGCTGGATGCCAGATATGGTTGGAACCAAAGCCCTGTCACTGGAGCAGAGCAACGAGAAGCAGGAAGAGCTACTCTAATGAGCCCTCAGCGGTGTGTTTACTGTTAACCAGTCATGGCTTTACTCTCGACGTGTCATCTCTCTCTCCTCGCAGCGTTCACGCAAACATAAACAAGATACTGACAGTTATTTGGCAAAATGTCGATGGGCTATTTTATAACTCGTGTGCAAACACATATGGGATATTAAGACATAAAGGTAGGCATGAAGAAACACAGCAGCTAACGCTTATTCAGTTGGCTGTGCTTCTCTTTGATGGGGACCTAATTAATGTGGTTATGCTGCAACTCTGCTATATCTTTAACAAGCAATCTCCGCACTGATATAAGCTTCTATCAGACGGTACTAAGCTGTGGTTGGTTGATACTCATTAAAAAAAAAAAACAGATTTTGCTCTCAGTCTGTAAGAATCAATTTTGTATGTCAATTGTGTCTTTGTTTCTACTTTAGAGGAGCTGCACCTCTTAACAAGGGCAGACAGACTGACTTAAAGGACATCGCCACAGCATTGTTTACCTTTTTCTTTAAGATTGATCACCGCAGGAGTGAGGGATACCAGTGTCACCAGCTGGCAGGCAATTACACTTTCTCTGTGTTAGATTGTATACATGTGCATCCACCTGCTTCCATCCACCTGGTCCTCTGCAGTCTTGTAGCAGATGCACAGACACTCGCCATCTACGGCGGGCTTCAGCCAGTTAGTGTTGGGTTTTGCCTTGAGTCATTTGCAGCAGCCACCAGAGGACGTTTGCACAGGTTGACTGGAGAGGGGGTGAGTGAGTGAGTGCTCGCAGTGTTATCCCCCCTAGCTTCATTAAGAATACAGACCTGTCAGCTTGAAGTCTGCCAGGATGGATGAGCTTAACATGTTCACACTTCATACTGTATACACACAAGATACTCAGATACTCACCATGACTATTGATTTTTTTTTTTTATGTTTTACAGTCAGCAAAGATTCTCTAATGAAAAACTAGAGCTTTGGCACAGTTTACAGAGCAGGGGTCACCAACCTTTTTGCAACTGAGAACTAATTCATCGGTAGGCTACTTGAGTATTTTGAAGAGACACCAGTTTCATACACACTGATATTTTATCAATTAATCATTTATAGTTTTTCAGCTTTTGGAATCGTTTTGAGAGCAACTTGTATAGTTTTTGGAAGCAATTTGTTCAGGCTGTGTGAACTATAAGATGTACAGTAAAATCTGCAGTAATGTTTCTCGGTACATAATTATTGTGAGATTGAAGTATAATAAAACTGGTGTGACAAATAATGAAAAAATGCACTTTGAAGTGTGCTTAAAATACTCAATACAAACTAAAAAAAAAAGATCACCATTATTGGACAAAGCCATTATCCTACTTAATGTTATGTACTTCAATATTGCCTTTTTATTTTTTCAGCATGTCTCTACTACTGCCATGCAATAAAACCACCATTAGATGAGATTGTCAGGCATTTGTTTCATGGTTAATATTTACTTAATGGACTGTAAATATGGAAGTTTGAATTCTCTTAGGTTTAAAGTTTAGTTATTTATTTTAACTAAAATAAAACAAGGAAAACAAAACTACATGCTAAACAGCTTTCAGGGTTTTTTTTATTGTAGCAAGTTTGTATGGATACTGCCAATAAACTCTTAATGATACAAGCAGTTACTATTGATAACTAAGTCTAGTTTTTCCAATATTCTTCTAAAAGAACATACCAACACGTTCTCACACCGTACTCGTCATATGACTTGGGAGTGAGACTGGGTTGAACATACATGTAAGTAGCTAAACATTTCAAAGCCAGCAGTTGTTTAGTTATAAACAGCTGCATTTAAAGACGTGTTGTAAATATTACAAAAGCATTAGCATAACATTTAGCATGTCCCAGTGAACCTGCACCTCCTTCATTTAATGCATGATACAATGTGGTTGTACTGTGTGAAATCCAGTGCTACAGAAAAATGATTTGCCCTCTTTTAGATTTCTTCTGTTTTGGATTCTTTCCTACGTAAATGTTTTACCTCATCAAACTAATTTTAATATCAGTTTTCAGTCAGGAACACTGGTTCCATTAAATACAATATTTAATGTAACCAGAGATGGTTCTGGGAAAATGTGCAGAAGGCCGTAGTAATATTTCGGTCACTGTACTGCTGCAAGCAAAAAAAAAAGTAGAAATTAATAAAGAAATTTCAGTACATACACATACAGAACAAAGTAATCAATATTTCTGGGTCTTGTGCTGATTAAAAGCAAACTAACAATAAGATGAGCATTAGCAGCGGTTTGTTTATTAATATGAGATCCCTCTTTATGTGTCACGAAATTTATGCACAGCATGAGATAAAAGCACAAATGTTAAATTTCCTCATGGAGCAATATGTAAATCATATTTAGCCTCAAATTTCTCTTCTCGTAAGTTTGAGTGCTAAAAAATCCCAAATTACCCCCTCTGCCACCAAAAGTCCGTCACATTTTTGGCAGTATTGAT
Source organism: Brachyrhaphis roseni (assembly GCA_903066815.1). NCBI lineage: Eukaryota > Metazoa > Chordata > Actinopteri > Cyprinodontiformes > Poeciliidae > Brachyrhaphis > Brachyrhaphis roseni. Next base: position 9,578 of record CAEFZY010041670.1, read on the forward strand.
CCTTGCTGGGTTTCACGTTTGTTTTAATTCCTCCCTGCTATGTCCCCAGGAGGGTCAGGACAGATAAGCATGCTCGGTTATTCATGAAGCTGTCGAACATGGTGACTTGTAAGAGCCACAGGCAGCCATCGAAAATAAAAACAATATTTATGGAGCAGAAAAAAAGCCAGACAAAAACAAGAAATCTCCAACACCAATCAAAAGGTTCATCTTATAACAAAGCACCACTTCATTATTATTTTTTGCTTTATCCATCCATTATCTCACATGCTTATCCCTAGTGGGATTGCGAGGGGTGCTGGTGCCTATCTCCAGCGGTCATTGGGCGAGAGGTGGGGTACATCCTGGTCAGGTAATTGTTGATTTATGGTAAAAGGTTGTTTTCCACTTATTGGAATATTCAAAAATAAGCAACACTTCTGTATCTAATATTATTGGAGTGTTTGCAACAATAATGCAGTGAAGGTCCTGAGAGAGCATTTTCATAGTTAGGATGTAACATGATTTTAACATTTTGCCCCGATAGGAGGTAGGATTAGTTTCTAAATACTGACAAATATGTTCATATGATCTATACTTTTCCCTGTGTCATTATTCTGAATCACATAAACCCAAATTTAAGGACTTACTTATTTTTGATTGTTTGATTTTGATTTATGTTACATTTGTGGATCATCTGAAATGTCACTGACATCTGGTAAGCATTTCATATCAAAAGTCACATTAGAAATATATTATTAAAGCATTTAGTACTCTCAGCTGCTCTGCATGATCCCCTCACACCTTTTAGCAGTGCTCTCTAGCATCTTACATGCAAGTGGTAAGAATCAAAAAGACTAAACATACATAACTTGTTTTAGTTCTTAAAGATGTGACTCTAATGCATTTCTGTGCAAAGTATGCACATGCTTCACATATCTCCGTTTCATCTCTGGACCAGAAGCTGCTTCTTGCTGGTTTAATTCTGCACTCACAGAATGTTTGCGCGAGTTTCCCTCAAACTTGATGTGCATCCTGCTCTTCAGCTGGCAGTCTTGGGCCTCCTACATTTCAGGCCAGGTGTTTGTGTGTGTGTGCATTTGTATAGGTGCGTGCGCATGTGCATTTGTAAGACAGACAGACAGCAGTGTACTTTGGGCTCCTCACTGTCATTGAGGAAAGCCGATTATGGGACTTGCCAGGGTGTCAGGAACACCCCCTACCAATATTATACAGACTCACAGTTTTCCACTCATCTGTATGGATGCTTCTGCAAAGCTCCATCTCTCCTGCTTCCAGATGCCATCTGGGGATTGAGCCAAGTGTTTGCTCAACAGCTTGATATGAAATTATGTAGTCACTGCCTTCGTACTATATCTCTAGGTTGCTTAAATTTATGTTTGCCTGGCACCTCCAAACTTCAAATAGGGATCTGTTATCAAGGCTTAGTTTTCTTGGTCCAAAAAAAATCTTAGTGTTTAGTGCAAATTCAATTTAGACCTGTTGTATGTCTTTAAAATTAATAGATTAATTGGAAGTGAATACTAGTAGATAATCAATATACTACAATAATGAAAGCTCATGTAACATGTTAAAGGAAATATATTTGCCCAATTTTGATCAGATCTACAGCCTCAAAAGCACCAAGGAATGTCCTCACATCAGCCTTAAGGCCTTCGTTGTGGACTGGTCTGTGTTTTAATGACCAGGTCACATGAAAACATGTGAAATTCAATTCTAACATTGAAATTTTAATCCCTAAAAACAGATGTAAAAGTCAGAGCGATCATACAATTTGATGCGATGATGACACTGAAAAACCTAAAGGTCAACCTTCCCAAATGTTAATGATGGTTGTTTGAGTTGTGTTGTTTAGTGTTACAAAATATTATAGCACAAGGAGGCATTTTACTAACCGCATTGTATTTAACATATTTTCTAATTGTTAGATTTTTTTTTTTAAATGCTTGATTGCTAGAATTAGCTATAAAAATTAAGCTGTACTTTTATTACTATTCTATAATTTGCTACATTGCAATTACAAACTTCACAGAATTATGAAACATGTTTCACTTCACATAATAAAGGAGTAAATTAGGAAAATGATATTGCTGAAGGCAACCTTAAATATACAGTTGGCTCTGTTGCAGAAAAAATTTGATCAAATCATATTCATGTGTTAAAATGACTCAAAGTCCTGACCTAAATCTAACAAAAGAAGTGATTTGAAAGCATCTATTGAAAGATTTGGAAATTGTAAGGTTCACATGCATCTACATCCGCTCCATTTTAGCTAAAGTTATTTTTAAAAAAAGAATGGGCAAAGGTTTCATTCTCCATATGAGCTTAAGGCTTGTAGTGGAGATCACTGGAATCGATGATTTCACAAAATAATGATTCTGGGGAGAGAATAGAAGTCCACACACATCACATTTTTCTGATTAAACCAATGTATCCAATCTAATAATTATGCACTACTTTGTGTTGATCAGTTACATAAAATTATAACAAAATAAAATACTGTTTGTTTAGGAGCTGAAAACCCGTATAACTTATATCATCAGATGTTTCTTCTTTGTGGTGCAGTTGTACATTTATGTAATAGGACAAAAAAAATGCCCCAACTGGCAGAAAGGTTCATAAATCTTAAAAGAGAGGGGGGAAAAGAAAACATATTTGTAAATCTTAGAAAATGTCAGAAAGCAAACAGAACCAACAAAACTTATACCAATTGTTGACAATATTTCAGAGATGCACTCAGAGATGATACAGTAGCGCGCTCTCATTACAGATGCATTGTCATCTGTGTTGCCAGGGACATTTGGTGGCAAAATGACCAGACTCCCGAGAGTATTCAGTCCACCCAGTACTCCTCAGTACTTGCTAATTATTCTTCACACCTAATCTGAGAAAGAGAAGGAGGAAGAACAGAAAAGAGTGGGTGAAGAGGAAGAAAGAGGAAAGAAATAAGGAGAAGGAGGAGTGTTTGAGGACCAGTGGGACTTGTGTTTTCTTACAGGAACAATGATTCACATGTAGCCACCACCTGTCCCGTGTTGTCCCTTCTGCTGCTCTCGGCATTGGTGACAGGATGACTGTGTTTGTACAGTATCAGTCCAGCTGGGTTGGGAGTGGCTAGAAAGCCTCTTAACATGATAACAGATTGGATTACCGTCAGCAGGGCAATGCAAGGAATAATTCTTCATTTTCGGGATTTTTTTCGCAGTTGGGTTTATTTTTGTTGAGTTCAACAATAACATTATTTCAATCCAGAGGAATGAAATAATGCTACATAGTACATCTCTGGCAAAGTTCTGGAACTGGATGCTTACTTATTTGATTATTTGTTATTGCTTGAATTCTGAGAAAATGACAGTTCCAATTCTGAGTTTTAAATTTGCTTCATTTTTCAAATAACGTACATTATATTGTTTGTATACTTGATGAGTGATAAAATTATTCATTTTTAAAATTTTCCTATACATGTTGTGGTGTAAATTCATTATACAAAGCAGCTAATGAGCACAATTTGTGTTTTTAAGTGTTAGGATGTATGGCTGTATATTCTTGTCATACAAATGTTATTGGATGAATTATGTTTCTATCACTGATTTCAGCTGCATTAAACAGTATGATGTCAATGTAATTTATTGTGAAGAAAAGAAAAACCTCCCAGCAGCCCTTTTTTTTCTTTAGGTGGTTTATTAAAATATCTTTTTTAAAAAATTTTTTTACGTCATCTGGGTTTTTTTTACTCTTCCAGAAAGCAACAGACACCCACAAGCCCTCTTCCTCTCCATCCCTCTGAGACTCTGTTTTGGTCCGCTCAACTTTGGACTGATCCTGAGGCTGTGTGGAGACTTGGCCCAGGTGAAATCTCCTTTCAGAGATTTCCTCCATCCCAGCAGCATATGGGCACATGCTTACTCTCCGCCTCTCCTGTCATTCCTCATTCTACTTCATCCTCAGTCAAGCCACCATCAGTCCTCCTACTTCCACCCCATGACTCCTGAGCAAGCCATAGAACATGATTGCAATTACAATCAAGCATGCAGGCCTCCTCTGCCATATCCTGTTCAACAACAGCACACTGTTGTCTCCATTACTTCCCCTGCTGTCTGTGTGACGTTGTTACCCATTATTCAATCAGGTTTGTTTCTTTTTGCAAGGGAGATTTGCTCAAAGTTGCTGAATCACATTTTATTTACATAAAAAAGTAGCAAACTAATTGAAAACATTAAGTTGAAACACTTACACAGATTGTCTGGGCTTTACAGTTTTCACCAAAAAAAAACTATAAAGAGTGCATGAAGTTATGCAGATTTGATTTTATTGATTCATTCCAGAATCAATAAAAACATTCCAGGTATAAGCAGATTTCCTTCTTATGGCAGAAGAATGACTTTGTGTTTAAATACACTGTAGTGACAGGCATGTACATAAGATGAATAGGATGTTGAGCAGACAATTATGATGACAATATAACTTCACAATCAATAGCAGGCAAAATGGTCAATTGTACAAACGTTGACTTCACATAAAAATAATAGCTGAATGTGTTTCTATCATGAAGTGCAGAGCTTCAGCTTTATAGAAATCAACAAATCTGCCACATATTGTTTTTTTCCCTGCATATTATTACAGCAATATCATTGCTAGAACAGGAAGAAACTATTTATTTTTTACTAAATCAAACTAATCTCTTTAGACTATTTTTGGGGCATTCTGGTATTTTATTGTGTGGTGTACATTCTGTTTTGTAGTCCTTACCGAGTTTTAAATGTTTGTGCTTGCATATATGTCTCAAGTTTGGGCCTCTTTTAGACACAGTAGGTTTTCTTTACTTGAAAGTGGATGACATGTTTATGAATAAAGCAGGTCTACTCATAGACTTAAATGAGGATATTTGCTGAACCTTATAATTAAAATCAGATCTAATCCTCAGTGGGATCTATTTCAACCCTCGAGATAATCTGTAAAACCACCAAAAATTATGTTTGGGAATAACCATAAAGCTATCTGTAAGATATTTAATAAAAATCACCTGATCAAAAGCATACAAGGCTTTAGCCAAATCCAAAAACATTGAGACAGAACGGCTTGTCATTGCTTATGATCCTTACAGAAGCCGTTATTGTGCCATGATTTTTAAAAAAACTTGACTGATACGGTGGGAGAATCAATTGAGAATGAGCTACATTCTTTCACCTGTTCATATATCCGTATATTTTGCCTAAGCAAAGTTGAGAGAAATGTGTATAACTATTTAAAACTCCGTGATCACATCCTTTCAAGAGGAAAAACTGCTTTTACCAAATCCAAGACAATTTTTTTTTTTTATCAGCTGAAAAATGCTGCGGGGTTAAGACAGCAGGAGAAACCAGAAAAGGAAAGAAGGGATGCTCAGGATGCCTGGGTGGGCTGCTCTAGTATTAATTAAATTGGAAAGGATTCTGTCGTCTCTGGACAGCGGCTAGCACTCATGTCTCTGCAAGCTGCTGCTGGCCGTGGTTGGGGTACACAAGCAGCTGATGCCTGCGTGGTGCTGGGTGGCCAAGGCTGTGCGGTTCTGATGCTACTTGCATCATGTAACGTGGCACTCAATGTGATGATGAGGCAAGCTGCCACAAAACAAAAGAGAATGAATGTGATTAGATGTGGGGTTAAAATTTTGAGCAACATGACAAAGCGAAAGTAAATTGACAACAGACTATAATGTCTCCGTTCCTGAAGTCACACATAAATATGATGTCATTTGTTTCCTAAACGCAGCCAGATGGTGGGTATTCAAGCTGGGGTTTTTTTTTATACTCTATGATACTCTTTGTAAGCTTGTTGTTGTTGTATTGAAGTGTAAGTATCCAAGTCTCTTTTATATTAAAAGCTCCTGCTATGTACTGCTCCTTTTCATGCTACTCTGATTGTGTGCCACTGTTATCTGTAGGCTCCCAAAATACTTGGCTGTATCTGTGTCTTTATATTTAGGGTAAAAACAACCCAACCATGCTGTGAAAGTACAAGGCAGCAGTGAACACAGAACATAAATCCGCTCCAGCACCAGTAAAGTCATTCGCTACTGTATACAGAGACCTCTGTTTTTCTGCAAGGGGGAAGAAAAACACTTTGGTTTATGCTGACCCAGGTCTGATCAGAAATGATGTATAGCGTGCAGAAGTAGCAGAGAACTATAATCGCCTGCCCCGGGCTTTTAATACGATTTCTCCCTTTCAATTTGGAGGTCAATTACCGGCAGGTTAAAGACATCATTAAACTGGTGTTTCCTGAAGTGCCTCTTGCTCCCTGTCAAAGTAACTTATGATGCATTGACAGGATTGATTTTAAATGGAGACCAACAGCATGCCCAGAATGCCTTGGTACAGGCATCTATTTTCATTATGCATCATGTTGCGTCTCCAACAAATCTTTCTCTCTCTGGAACAAGCATTGGTGATTTGTCATTGTGGCTTTTTTTTTTTTCACCCCTTCTCCCCCCATCCTGTTTTCAGTCTTACATTTTTCACAATCTGGAGACTCATTGGTGGACCAGGCAGAAATTCAGCTGGCACAGAAGTTTTTGATCTATAAGAAGGTTTCCTGTCCAATTATCTGGCGGTGGTGTGTGTCTCTGAGTTCACTTCTGCGTGTGTCTTTCTGTGAGTCACAGAGTATTTATCTATGGCTCTGTACAAAAACAACCCAAAGCATTAGAGGCCTATCTACATGAACCTTGACACTGCAGTGGTGACAAGATATTCCACCAACATGCTAAACCGTAATCTCTCCATTTCTGGTCAGCCTTGATGAGCCAACTGTGGAAACCGTGACAATAAAAGGTTGGGCAGGACATCTTTGCTGTCAGTTTTCTTTTCAGCCCTGACGGCATAAATTATGTTGGGCTCCAATTTATCACTTTATGGACAGCTTTGGCATGGCATGTTCAGTTTACAAGCTAAATTTGACTATTTAGTGATGATTTAACAAAAGATTTAGCAAAACAATTCATGACATTCTAAAAAACAAGGCAAGTCAAGAATTTAGTAATATTATGAAAATAACTTAAAATTCTGTTTTTTTTGTTTTGTGATTTTTTTTATGATTGATAATCTAAAGTAAGAATTTAAAATAAATACAATCAAAATTTAGTAATAGTTTTTCAATATACATGACTAATGTTCAAACTATTATACCTTTTGGTGCGCTCTCGTTGTACTCATAAGTCAGATTTTCAGATTTCCAAGTTGGAAAATCAACATGAGCGACAAATGATGTCAATATTTAAACTTGGGACATCAGAGCTTGCCAACTTATCATTTTTGCTTACAATTTGACTGCACCACATGGAGAATGAGGGGAAAGTTCCAGGCATAAACTGTGGCGAGTAACTTCTCAAAGCGGTTCAAAGTTATAAAGTGTCCAAAAACATGTTCCTCTGCTGTTGACACACAACAAATAGAGTGTTAAATGTTATTTTCAAATTACAAATACTGCCTAAGACCAGTATTTGTTGGCAAAGCCCTGCTTCCTACGTTCAACAGGCAGGTGTGCTATCATTCTTAGCATCATTCTTAGCATTCCGGAACAAATCAAGCAGTATTACCAGAACCATGCAGATTGTGTAACAGTATGTTAGCTGGACAATTAACCAGAATATCTGCTTATAGAGACCCTGCATATTTTTTATTTATTTTTTTGCTTTGGAGGCATCCATGACTCTGAATTGTTGAATTATTGCTTGCCAGTTGTACGTTTTAAGTAATAATAGTAAAATAATAGTGATGGGTGGGTGGGACTACTAGAGTTTCCTTGCCATCACTGTCTTTTGTGAATAGAAATATGCCCAAACACACAAATTTGTTTTTCCTTGCCAGGAAAACGTGTCGGGACCTTCATTCAGTCAGCTGTGCACTGAAACAAGAGCGGGAGGGGAAGTGTAGAGCTACTTCAGGCTTCAGAGAAAACTTAGGTAACTGAAACTTTATCTGGCATCTCATTAAAAGCCTCAAAGCTGCAGGAATGTCAGGACCTAAAAGGTTGTGCTATTGTTCTGTTAAGTTTTTGTGGACTCCTGATGCACCAAAGCTCTACGTAAAATGACTCCAACACCAGGCAACATGAAGCAAATGCTAATCAACAGAAAGTGCTTATTTATAGTATTAAATGCAATTCATTACAACTGCAGACCTACAAAGGATCATTAGCATTACCACCTCTGCATGAATTTAAAACAGAAAATTGAATCTTTTTCCCTATGTGGAGAAGATGGAAGCGTGCCTCATTAAAAATGGCCATGCGTGGCAGCGTATGCGGGAGCTTTTCCGATGGCAGCCATTGATCCTTGACTCTGGCAATAAAGAGCAAAGCTTAATGAATTCACAGAACAAAGTGATTGTGATAAGGGAGCAAAGGAGAGAGAAACATAAACAGAAAAAAGAGATTCTAAAAAATGAGAGAGAGAGAATAGGGAAGCAGACAGGATGGGGCTGTACACAGAGGGATGACATGGTATTGTTCCTCTTTTTCCTTCTGGGAGTTTTAGTATCTTTGTGAAGCTATGCCAGATCACTGAGCCCAAACAGAGTGCTTGTGGGTGTGTGTGTGTTTATGTGTGTAGAAAACAAGCAGCACAGAAAGTCTATGCTAAAAGACAGAATGCAAAGATTTTTGACGGCAGAATAATTCCCTTTGTGTGTGTCAGAGGACAACCTTAATTATAATTGCATAGCAGCTCAAAGACGGGAGTCAAGCCAAGCCCAAACCAAGCCATGCTGAACTAGACTAAACCAGGCTTGGACCTCCTCCACTCAACATGCTTTGAGCTTTAAGCCCTGGCTAATTGGGCCAAAGGCAAGCAAAAACCCCTTCCCAGCTGTGACGAGCACTGGACTGGGGAAAGAGAAGGATAGAGGAATAAAGAGCAACAGAGGAAGAGAGAAATGTTTTTGCTTATTTATTAATTTATCTAAACTATAACTGGATCAATACCACTCTATGTTCTTCGCCTATTTCTGAAAAGTCTTTCTGTTCTGTGTGCACAACTCCACTGGTAGCAAACCTCAAATATTGCATTTGCCCAATTGCTCTACTTGAGTTGAAAGGGATGTCTAGATGCCATCAACAACCAAGCAATCTGGCCAGCTGAATAGGAGAGCCATGTTGAGCGGCCTTCACAAGTTATTGCAGTGTGTATTTCTGTCAGTCTGTCAATTTAAAGACAGAGATTGAATGTCTCAAGTCCACCTACCAGCTGCTTGTAGCAGCAGGGGCCCCGGTAGTCTTGCCACAAGTCTAGCAGATGAAGTATCAGATGCAAAATAATTGCTTGTCTGCCCTGCAGTGCCTTGATTTCCATCCTCCCGATTGCTGCTTGTGGCTCCAGTTTGTATCCCCTGTTTTGACCTAATTTATGATCTTCCTACTACAGAAACACACTCACATCTAATGCGGCATAACCATATTCAATACTTGCATTGTTAGTTAATGAGACTGGAGTCAATCCAACATATGTGGTTGCATAATGAAGAAGCACTGTAACTAATACTGACATTTTGGATTTAAAAGGCCGCGAACGCGATACTCTCAGCAGGCAGGGGTTTTACATCTGAGTGCATGTTCTCTGTGTGTCCGAATGGGTCTGTGTGTGTGTGTGCGTGCGGGGGTGCGCGTGTGTATGTGGATACGTGGGGCTGTGGAGTTGAGGAGGGGATCCCCTCAAGGCTAATCGTCAGTATGCAGCCTGATGAACCCACACCAGACGCACATATGTATTCACTGCAGGCACCGCGCTTCTTGCTGGCTGATTGACAGCACGAGTACTGCATGCAGCTTCTCTATTATTCACCAGCAATGGAGCAAATGAGGAGAAAACACAGATTAGAAGTAACAGAAAAAAAAAAAGAAAAATTAAGGGACAGGAAATAAAATAGGTTATGTTGGACTACTGAGACTGTTTTGTAAATAATTAAAGAACTTGTCTGCATGTGGTGGTAATGCATCTCATCTCTGAAAAACATAATAAATGAAGCACAATGTATGAATAGAAAACAGAAAAATAGAAAAATGGCAAAACTGTTATGATCCTCAGGTTGTTTGGACTTTTAGGTTCACTTATTTTCTCTTTTGATTTCTGTTTGTTTTTTTCTTATATCTTCCCAATTTAGTGTATTGCTTGTGTTAATTCAGCTATCCCCATTGTTTGGATTTGTTCTGTCAAATTGTGTATTTGTTTCTGTTAAGGTTTTCTTTCCTCTTCCATTCTTTGTTTTTGTTCTCACACTCAGTCTTCCATTTGCCCTCCTCCCCATATGAACACGAGCTTTTTGGAAAAATGTTGAGAACCACTGATCTAGACTGGAGGATGTTAGAAAGTACATCCAGATGATTATCCAATGTTGTATTGATGGTCATAAACAAAAACACAGCCAACTTTAACTTGAAGGTGCAGATCATGTTAGTTAACCTGCAATTGTAAATAATCCATTTATTACAGTGAGTAAAATTATAAAGTGGAAGCAGTGCCAGGTTAGGGCCTCTGCGACCCAACATCTATTTACAAGCATGCTGTGGCCTATGTCTTATTTTGACTGTCTGCTTCTTTAGCATTTGATCAGCTTTTCCTCCAACCCCTATATTGTCTTCTATGCTGCTGTACAGTGTACTTCATAATTTGAGGGGGTAAGAGACCACAGCCACCTACAAATTACAAAAAATCTGCAAGTACTTGTGTCCCCATCTAAAAACACATGTAACTGCATATTTTAATAGTTCAAACACCTGCCATAAACATGAACACAGACAGCAGAAGCCACTTTTGCACTATTCCAAAAGCTGATTTCTACAGTCTTCCTTATCTTTGCTCTTCGCTGTTAACTGATCAGTGTAAAGGAAAACGAATGGCGCTCCTCCTGCATTGACTACTTTGCAAAAGGCAGCACAATAGTGTGTCAAGTAGCATGGCAGCAAGTTATTTTTAGCTCCCAAGCTGGATTTTCTTTAAAACTTTGAAAATATTTTGAATGTGTTGTAAGAAAAATCTGTGAATAGGCAAATATTTAGTAAAAAACAATTGGAGTTACGTTCCACATTCTTTTCAAATCAATAAATGGTTTAATTCTTCAATCCTGAAGGACAAATAGGCAGAGGTCCACTGTAAGTCTATCCCTACACCCAATTAGAGAGAGAAAAACAAGCGAGCAGCTATTTTTGAATAGCAACATATGCTTTTGTCTACACTTGCCACCTAATAAGTTTCCCAAGATCAGGTTTTATTTGTTCAAGGAGAGCTTTCAACATTTATGACCTTCTCTTATAGTGAATTTGAGGCTGGAATTGAGATCGAAGGACAAAATGTGAGAAGTAAAAAGTTGCGTTTTATAAGCATAATTTGATATTCTATTCTCAATGAAAAATAAATTGAGGTGACATCCTCATTTGTTCTTGATGTGGATTGTTCTCGGTTACATTAAAATCAAGATTTGTATGTCCTCTATCAGGTGACATGTAGCTTGCAGTGCTTTAGTCTTGATTTTGGCTCGTCTTTCAGGAGCGTGGAAACAAAAGAGAAATTGTGGCTTTCACAGTTTGAAAAAAAAAGCAGCTTTCCAACTTTTGTTACTGGTGAGAAATCTGTGAATATATTTACTGTCTTCAACACTTGCTCTGTCTATTTGTTGACAATCCTCTGTTGTTTGTTCTGGCACTGATGAATGAGGCTGCTCATCCAAGTTGTCACTCTATACTACTTGAGATCACATTATCAAACACTACAAACCCCCTTTTTTTGCATATCTTTTAAGCTTGGAGTTTTGACATTCAAAGTCTATATTTTAAAGTGAAAGGGCACTTTTCAAACAATACTGACAGAGAAATGTAACAAATTAAATCTAACCTAAATTTGTTATATTTAGTCCTCTTAACAGGAGAGTAGAGGAAATGGAAAAGTTTGCTTGTTGCCAGACTTTTGTCACCTTTTGCTCCCGTACCATTCACTGTATCCTAATTATTATGCCTCTATTTAACTTTATAAAACCACCACTAACCATTTATAGTAAACATTGTTTGCCTGAAATAGACGTCTGCGTCTCCAAAAGGCCATTTTGTAATTGTGTATAATTGAGAACACTGTACACAATGCATTTGTGTGATTTCGTATTAGACCCCTTCAATACACAAAGCTCAGAGTCTGAGTGGTTAAGATTGGATCTGAACAATAAGCCCCTCTCTGCTGCGCTGTAATTATGCAAATCCAATGCGTGTTTCAATCAAACTGTGTACATAAAGCACACTCATGATGATTTGGAATTAATCACAAGGCATTTAGGAAACTTACAGCAAATTATTGAGTGGAGTGAACAATGATTTTGGTGATGGTATGAGGAATAGTTTTCCCAGTATAATCAAAGAAACAAAACAATGTGGCAAGATTAGTTGACAAGCAATAAATCTACTCCCTTCTGCCTGATTGCTCCTTATCGTCTCATCTAAAGAAAATGCACGATTTGGAATATAAGAAGAGGTTAAGCGTCATCAGCGCCGAGCCTTTTTGATGGCCTTATTGTATCACTTCAGTTTAGCATGCTGGGTTACAAAAAAAAAGATAAACTTTAGATCTTAAAAGTTTTCAATTATTTGCCAACAAGAATCCGTGGTAGTTTATTTTGAACGAAATGAAACATAAACGTGCGAGAAGATTAAAAACATTTATAAAGCACTAAACACAGTCAGCACAAGCTTTTCTGCAAAGGCTACATGCTAGAGGCTAGCAAGCTTTTCAGAAAGAAAAGAGCATTTTCTCCAAGGGAAATCTGCTATTCACCAGGGTCAGCTGCAAAAGAACAATCTTTTTTTTTTTTTTCTCCAAAGAGTTTTTGCAGCACTAGTGGCTCATGTTTTTTGTTTTTTTTATCACAGTAGGTTGACAGGAAGGAAGACATGCGGCAAAGGTCGCCAGGACCGGGAGTCGAACCCGCGACGTCCGTGTCGAGGACTAAGGCCTCCAAGCGTGGGGTGTGCTAACCCCCTGTGCCACCACAGCACGCCCCCAAAAGAACAATCTTGCTTCTGAATCCCAGTGTGAGGCTTAAACTGCTAAGGCTGTCCAGTGGGTCTCCAGTAACAAAGATCATGCTAATGGATATTTATGTTTTGCTGTTCTTTATCTGTCACAAAATGATGACGGACATTGTTTCCCAAGCCTGGTCTGCACAGGACCCTGCCCTGCATGTTTTAGGTGTCTCCTTGATTCCAAACACCTTATTTAAATAAATGAGTGATTAACAGGGTTCTGTAGCATTAGGTGGCTGCTGAGGAGGTCATGCAATCATCTGATTCAGGTGTGCTTGAGCAGAGACACATCTAAAATATGCAGGGGAAGGGTAATTAAAAAACAGATTTGGGAAGCACTGATGTAGGATATAGCAGATGTGCGTTTTAACAGATTGTAAGGTGAACTCAAATGAAGCAAAAAGTTCCCAAATAAACTTTCAGGAGTTGCCTTAATGATTACTAATAAATGCCATCATATTGTTATAGTTAAAAAGAAGGGGATTTGTTAAAGGTATGTCCCGCCTCTCGCCCAATGACAACTGAACATACACACAACTGACCCTATGCTGAAATTTAAAATGTTGAGATATTTTAAATTTCAGTATGGTTTAAATAGAACATATTTCCATTTAAAACATATTTTAATTTGAAATACGTCCAAAACACATAAATAGCCACAGCATGACAAAAGTGAACTGCTGCAATGTGGAAAAGATGCAGCAACAATCATGTTTAAAGTTCTGATTTGAAAAAAAAAAAAAAATCTGCACAATTCATCTTTTTTTAACGTTGGTTAAACAAAATTCTAGCAGAACTTATGACTGTAGATGAGAGTAAATCTTTGAATTTTTCATTTCTTATCTCACAAATCTTCTTGTTAACTAGAACTGTTTTCATAACACCTCCAGCTTTTTGCACCTGGCAAAGCAGCACATCCAGCTTTAAACTATTTTGATGTGCTGACATAAATAACTGAAAATCATACTAATGTGTTTTATTTCTTCTGTGCTTCAATCAGGGAGAGTGATTGCAGATGTACTGTAGTTGGATCCTCTAATTTTGAGTGCTAGTGCATAAAACTAGTAGGAAATGTGTTCAGTGTGCAATTTATATATAAATTTATAAGAAGCTTGTTAATCCCCTCTTTCTAATTTCACCCTGGGCAAATCCCCATGTAAAAACTGTCCACATAAATAATATTCATTCATCCCAGCAATGTGTGTCTACTGCACAAATTATTTAAAATTAAGAACAAACTGTAAAAGCAAGAAAAACTCCAGTGAAGGTCTATGTCTTCTGATAAACCTAAAATATGTAAAATAATCTTTTGAATGACAATATCTTAAGTCCATTGAGCTCCATAGAATTCAGTATATGAATAATAGTGTTTTATTATTGATTGCTTCACACTCCAGCCACTCTAAATCCTGACTCATTAACACAAAGTAGCATATGAAATGCATATTTACATTCTCACCTTATCTTATTAAATGTATGGGTGCTTCATATGCCATAGTTGAACGGTCTTGGGCAGAACAGAGGCGAGATTAATAACTCACATCCTTACCAATAAAAATGGAGTGAAATGAAAGAGCAACAAAAAGTCTCAAAAACCCAAGTGTCCCTATGTTTATGTTATGTAAGCAATTTGTTTGATATTTCCATTGGGAGGTAAAGTTATGCAAGTTTTTTTTCTCCAGTGTGACACAGTGAAAGGCAGATTAATAGGTATTTGAGGAGCACTTTGCTGAGCTGCCGTTTCTCTGAGGCCGTTATCGATGTTCTGAGCAAAAAGCAATAACGATTTATTGATTGTTTTCGAAACACCAATCCAAAACAATAATCTGGGTGGTTTTGCTTTTACTTAAGACTCGGAGTGTTTCCTGTCACAAAGGGAAAACGTGGGAAATAAGACAAGCTCAGGCATAGATGTCTCCTTTTCCTTTCGCTGATTTGATGTTATTTTTTCATGTGAATTAAAAGTTCTCTTTAGTTATTTCCACAGTCTTGAAAACCATCTGTTATAATCCTGTAAAAAGAAACTCCTAAATGGCTGTCATTTTTAGTTTTTTTTGGGCTCCTGGGTTGGCTTCCATTGAATGCATCTAAAAGAAATATATTTTTTTTATTTTAAAACATTATGCTACCAACAACTTTATGTTCTTTTTCTACAGATGCAACACTTTACCCAGTCTTTCATTGTTTAACCCTGTTTCTAACATATACAGCCACTGCCTGAACTTTGACTCTGACGAACTTTATGTTCTCTCTTTTGTCCTTTAAACTTGAAAAGATTTTATCTGCTAGATGTGTTTGCACCTAGATAAAGCTACTCAAGGAGCATCTACTGACCTTAAATCTTTACTTTCTTTTAGTATAGAAAGTACTCCTGGATGAGTGCTTCTGTATTTTTTGTGTTTAAACTCTGTTTTCTCAAATCCCCAGCCAGTTGTGGCAGACGGTGTTTCTGCTGGAGATTTCTTCCTGTTAAAGAGGAGTTTTCCTTCCCACTTTTGCCACATGCAATTTAATCATAAGGGATTGCTGTAACGGCATGAATGATGCAAATCAGTGACTCGATGGGGTTCCTTTGATCAAAAACTTTTAAACCAATTTGGTTTAAAAGCATGGTTTATATGGATTTGACTTGGAATCTGACTATATGGTTGGACTGAACTGACCTTTTAATGCGAAGTGCCGTAAAATGGCATGAGCTGTGAATTGGCCCTGTATAAATAAACTAAATTGAGACTGAATTAAATAAATTTAAAACAAATGTATTATCAAGGTAGGAATCAGGCAGAATGTAGTCAGACTTTAATATTGGCATTCCAAAATTAAAGCAAATCAGCTAAAAGTTTAGGGTGACATTGGTGAGCTTTACTATTTATGAGGCTTTACATTTCCATTTGAAGTTCCACATTAAGCATGAGGAAAACTTACTGCTAGTCAGATGTATTCTCCCTTAAGCAACAAATATACACACACAGTTTAAACTCTCTTACGCAACTACCTGTATTATTTGATATCCGGACTGTGCCGCCCTCATGGTACATAAAGCAGCCCTTCAATACTTAACTCCAGTCCTACAGAACTGCATTGTGAAGCACTTATGAGAGAAACCAAATGCTGACTGGTGTCTGGCAATTTCCAGCTTGCTCAGCTAGGATTGTTGAACTGCCTGTCAGAAATGCTTTTCCACTAAGAAAATACACCGTGCCGTACAGCTGCCAGGTCACAGTAATATGACACGTTACAATGTGGACACTTAGACTGAGCGAAGAAGTTTTAATGGTGGCTATTTTCTAAATCAGAGGGTGTTTAACAATGACGTCATGCAGAGGCATGTCGAGGCGTGTCTGCTAGGGGAAAAAGGATGAGACTTTGTAAGAAACCCCAAACATATGACAGCTAAGTCGCTCCGCTTCACACATCTGAGTTTTCAATCTTGGTCTGTTTTAGAAAAAGTTGGATTAGGAAACGACGGCATCCTTTTGCAAACCTGCCCATTAAAGTAAAGATCTACAGTCCACAGGGAATAAACAGAGTCTGCTGTTTTGGTAATGCTGAGGTTGTTGTGTCTGCAATGTACTATGGAAAAGTTTCAGTGCCTCTAAAATAGAAGTGGGAATATTGCCAATGACTTTTTGATTTCTACCCCTAATTTTGGTCCGTTTGCATTTTGGTATTGCATGTGTAATATAAATCTTAAAACACCTCTTTTCCCTTAGAGGAAAATTTCTCCCCCCCCAAAAGAAAAAAAAAACATAATAAAATTGCATTTCTCCCACATCATCCCAACTTAACTGAGTTCTCCGTTATTAGAAACATTCCTGAGAGGCATTGACTGGCGTTTGACACAGTATTTACCCTTGCAGACATAAACAAATGAGCTCATGCTAAGTATTTCATTAAAACTGGGATGTGAGTCTTTCAGTTTGACCAAGTATTCTTAATACCAGCTGGTCTGGAATCAATGCGCCTAATAAATAGCAGCTTACAGAGCTTGACCTCGAGGTCTGAGCTGATGAGCGTATTTATCTGAGGAAGGAAGTAGATGTAGGGAAAGCCAATTTCACTGTCATCATCGGCGCATTGAATCAGATCGACAAAATGGGCACGACAGACAGAAGGAGAGAGAGACACAGAGGAAATGAAGAAGGAAGACTATGAGTATTCTGCTTATTATTTACAGCAACTCAAAACAGAAAGAGATGAATGCTGCCATGCTAGAGTGACCATGCATAGTACTGAATTTTCTTTTTGTGCTCTCGTATGTCAGATGCAATATACTCAGAAGGCAGAGGATTCACAGTGAAGATAATGGAACCAATGCAGTATATCCAGAGTAAATGCTCCAATTATTAATGGCTGGATATGTGCTTTATCTTCAAGGTGCCGTCAATATAATTTGAATGAAGATGGGAAAACAATTCAGATTTAGTCAAAAGCTGAAGAGAATTTCTAATAAGTGAGCAGTTTTGTCGTAAGGGCAAAACAATCCAGTTGAAATAGTTTCACTTCACAGCTTCGGCCAACTTTTCACTGTTTTGAATGGTTTCTTTCTGGAAACTGAAAACCTGTTCAATTGAATAGGAAATAATATAATTACAGTTTAAATTAAAACCAAAATTTTCTGTCGAGATAATTAGACTTCTGCTGGAGGATGACAGTGGGACATTAAGAATTAGTCGTAGAACATCAGGCTGGCACTTGCTAAAACAAAGCATACGCATTGTATTCTCCTTGTTGCATCACTGCACATGCAGTGGCTTTCAAAAGTTTAAGCATCCTTAAGAAAGAGCCTAATAAATCATCCCAAAACTTGAATGTAACATTTGGGATGTATAATCTGATTGAAATAAAATAAACATTTACTTAGTTTAAGCGCAGATCTCTCGCTTAAACTAAGCTCACTGGCTTTCCTGACATTCAGTTTTGCACCCAGGGTAGGTAGGCCATTCCAATACTTTCTTTTTTTTTTCCTTCTGAATCCACTCAGAATTTAAACCAGACATGAGGCTGAGGAAACAGAGCTGTTCACAGTTTTATCTTTGATAATCAGGGCTGTTTCTTGCTTAACATGCCTTCTGAAATTATAAACAAATGCATCCTTCAAATATATGTATATTTTTTTACATTGTTCTCAGAGAACTTAGCCAGACCTGGGTGTTTTCTTTGGAAAAAAATTGTTCCGGGTTCAACTCTACTTTTTAGTCTAGGCCTTGAGAGAATATTTTTGTTACGTGTGGGAAAAGCACCAGCAAAATGCAAAGTGTATAATTTTTTTTTAATGTTGAAATCCTTAACTTTTATAAGGCTGTGTGCTGCATTGGATAGGAGTGTTTGTTTCTGATGTTTGGTTGGACATAATGGGAAAATAATAAGTTTCTGCCAAAATCTGCTCTTTTATGTTATAGAAGAACACAAATTCCCTAACATGCTTGCTGTTTTGGGCTGTCCTCAGAGAAAACCAATGCATGTACTGTGAGAACGTCCAAACCCCAAACAGAACAGACCCATGATTCAACCCAAACACCTTCTGGAAGTCGCAACAACCACAGTGCACCAAATCAAATACAGCAAACATATATAAAAAGAGGTTATAAAAAAAGTCAAAGACAATAAGTAGAGCATCATCTTTAATGTTTTCACTCTGATTATTATAAGTGGTTGTGTTTGGATTTCTTCATGGTCAGTCAATTTGTCAATTTGATTCAGATTAAATTTTACCATTCAAACAAATAAAATTAGCCTCTGACTATCAGCAACTTAAATAGATCACTCCCTTGTGTCTGGAAAGCTTTTGAAACATTTTTCATTAGGCTATTAGAAATATTTTCTAAAATATTAAAAAGGCTTCTGTATGATTCCACCACCCACACAGCTTCCCACTCAGACATTTTATTTAAGATGTAGCTTCTGTGGATAGCTTACATAATAGCTTGTGGCTTGTAATTACCACAACAGACAAATGAGCGGGTATTTATAAAAATGTTCCAAACAGAATAGACTTATTAAATTAATTGAAGATGCGGCCCATGAATACTTTTTTGTGCTTCAGAATAAATTGCTAGACTGCAAAAAGGAAATGCATTATTTGCTAACCATGAAATGAGGGGGGGAAAGCTATTCTTTCTATTCTTGTAGAAGTTTAAGCATCATGTGTCCTCCAGAATCACTGACTCTTCATGTAATGGTTTGTGAAATGCCTTAAAATAAATTCATCTTCCATTTAGGAAGCAATCTCCTCATTTAAATATTAAATTCAAACTTTTATTCAGGGGAAATTTAACATTAAGTAATAATCGCATGATGCATCGTTTATAATACATGTTTTACATTTTGAGTGTGTCATTTTCGCGATGCGTGATTTCCTGTTTCCCTTCCTGGGATAGAAATACAACTCAACTCAAAGCCCCGAGTCATTCTTCAAAATAAGAGACACAAGAAAACACAACTGTCAACTGAGGAATCTTTCTAAATTAAGAAATGATTACAATAAAGTAGTTTCTCTCATAAACCTTTATCTGTATATATGTGTGTGATAGTATAAAAACAAACAAAGCTGATTAAGGAGTCATATTTATAGTGCCACCTCACCAAAAGCCTATAGTTGTCCTGTTAGCAAAAGCAGACAGAACAAAGTACTAGTGAAGCCATTAACTGTGACACATGCAATTTTGTTAGAAGCTACTCTTTCTTAATTTGGGAGTTGTTAGGTTTTTACATTAGTTGTCTTAATGTAAAAAAAAAAACAATGGTATTAAATCAAAGATTACTTACAAGCCCAGGTTTCTTTAGTAAAAACCAGAAATACAAACCTGAGAGTAACGGGGGAAAAAAAATTGGCTTGTAAGAAAAGCTTCATGAATGTAAGACAATACTGCAAACCTTTGAAAATCAGCATTTGCATTTTTAAAATGTTCCATGATGCATAAACAGCCATTTGCAATAAGAAAATCAAGATTTCCTTGCCCCTAATGCAAAGCATGTAAACAGCAAACATATATAAAAGCATATATATATATTAAAAAAAAAAGGCATTTGCCACTGCCAAGTTCAGATCCTGGAGGACAGCATTCGATGATATGCTGCTTTCACACACACTTCACTGGTTAAGTTAGCAAATATAGTGTACTGACAATGTGTTTCATGTTGCATGCTTAGTTTTAAACCCATCTGACCACATACAGCTACTGTCTTCCATAAACTCAAGTCTTGTTCCTGCTGACAATGTTTGCATGACACTGACTGCTGAAGACTTCCACCACCCTGATTACTCTCTGTTTTTATGACTCATAACTCAATTCTCTATGCTTCTTGCCAACTGTGTGCATGAAAAAACTTGGAGAATAGATCTACTCCATTGTAAATGTCCTGGCTTTTTTTTATTTCATTTTTTTTTTTACAGATTATCTCTCTCATAGTGTCACAACATAGTGACAGTTTTAATGTGTAAAACACTCTTTTTTAAAAAAATAAAAGTTGCATGCTGCAAAATCAATTTTCATTAATTTCAGAAAAATCATTAAAATGTATTGAAATCTGCTTTTTGTAATTACCCAGAATATATTTACTTCGTTAAAACAAAGGGTTGACTTGAGGCAATTAAGTGTAACAAAAATGTTGAAACAGAAGAAATCTTGCAAATACTGCCACCACAATGTATTTGGATTCCAATACTGATTATTAAAGAATGATTGGAAAATCGTGAATAATTTCTACAAATGCGGAGATGTGTCTACTTGTAAAATCTTACAAACGAACGACATATAATTAGGCCTTCATTGAGCCTTTAAAAGTCTAAAAACTGTCAACAGTGCAGCTTATTTTACATCCCCAGACTTTTTAACAGCACTATACCCACAACTTAAACCTCCTTCTTGTGAAGTGAAGTTCTGAAATAATAATAATTATGTCAAAAATGGCAGATTAATTAAAAGAAAAGTGAGAATGAATAGTTTCACTCCCCAGTAATTGAAGTGATTATGTCTCAAACACCTGCCATCATAAATCTTTGGCAACACGAATTCTTTGTTATAATGTTAGCAGCTAGAAATGTCCTAAATCTCCCCTTTTTCCTTCTCAGCACGCAGCCACCATCTCATTTATCTGCTTGAAAAATCAAATGTTTGCACAGGAAAGACTTGTGTGATTCGGATGGATTTTGAAAGATAAATCAGTTTTCAGATTTTAATATTTAAGAGAAGCAAGGGCGGGCACAGGGCCCTGCTGAATAATGCATTCGGTTATTTAGAGTTGGAGACAGTGGGAGAGTGTGGACTGGCACAGAGCCAGGGAGAGGTGAGAGCACCAAAAACAGTCAGCTAATGAAAAGGGGAGATATCCCTTTGCCCCCTTGTTAGAATTTCATAAAGCAGCAACACACTTTGCTGCTCTTCTTCTCTTTCACACAAACACACGGCCTGCATTTTCTTATAAATCATCTTTCTATTTCATTGCTTCGAAGTCACTCTCATTTTATATTTGACTTTTCTTAGAAAATAAATTCAGTAAACAGCTAAAATTGAGCTTCATGGTTTCATGCACAGCTAAGTAAATAACTGCCTCTTATCGGAGAGCAAAATAGTTTCAGTCACGGCACATTTTAATATCTAACAAACATGCTTGGTATTTTTCTGAATGCTATGCACTAAAGTAATGGGTGTGTTCTTTTAGCTATATTTTGATTGTTTATCCACTAACAAACTATTATTATTATTATTATCATTATTATTATTATTATTATTATTATTATTATTATTATTATTATTATTATTATTAATGACATTAATATTATTATTGTTATTGTTAGGCAGTAAGGTTTTTATTTTCCAACATGATATTATAGTCTTTGACACACATTGCAAAAAAACATCTTCATTAGGTAATAAAAGTATTTCTGTTTATGAGGCATAAATACTGTGTGTGACACACAGGCCCATTTTGTTTTAGGCACTTGACACAAGACTGCTCCAATATTTGTCTTTCCACAATGCAAACTGTGCAGAAAGCCAAAACTCTCTGTTTGCAATGTGCAGCAAAAAGCAACATTTTGAGGTCACTTAGGTCCCATCACAACATGCCAACATGTCTGGCAGTGATGCCAGGAAAGAAAAAAAAAACTTTTTCTGTCCCACTGTCATGAATGGAAGCATGTAGAATTTGCTAACCTGTTCTTCAGCTTGGTTTAGCTGAAGCAAATGATGAATGCTTCAGCAATAGGAATATACATTCCCATATGGTAGAATCAATGTGGCACTGAAAAAAAAAAAATTTGAACTTCATTTAGTGTATTTTACACACCTAAAAACAGTCAATAAATGCAGCCACCACTATAATCACTCAAAATTGTTTCTACATGACAAAAACAAAAAAATACTTCATAAACAATCCTACTTTTCCAACTTCTTTTAGCAGCTAGCTATTCATGGTGACTTGGTAAGGCTCTGTGTAAACAGAAAGTTTAGTGGAAATTCTGTTTTGTTTTTAGTTATCATTTCCACTTATAGAACTGCAATGTTCTTCGCTGCTGTTTGTGCAAAGTCACTGTGAAGTTCCTTTAGTCGTCCCAGAGAACCAGAATGTGGCAGTTTAACAATACAGTCTCCAAAATCTAAAAACAGGCTGCATTTTTATGATAGGTCTGACAAAAAAATGTGTCAGATCTACATGTACATGTTTCATTATGTGGAGCCATCAAAACAAAAACATTTCTAGTATATAGATAAGGTCCTCACAGAATGCTGTGACACTCCTATTTTGCTCCAAGGACAAAAATAAATTGTTTGTTTAGAATTTTTATGTGCTTCTCAGCTTTTTATGCTGTCCTTATTTCTTCTTCAAAACACTTTTTATCATTAAAATAAAAGCAAAAAGAAACTGTTTGTGAAGCCTGAGCTCAACAGTTTACTCTCAGCCATTGTTGCTTATCTGGAAAAAGGTTAGTTGTTGTTCTTGTGATTGCATTTACATAAAACCTCCGATGCTGCTACAAATGTGGAAAGTTGAAGGCATCTGGCTCGACTGCCAGATGCCTTCAAATGCATCCAGACATGAATACTTCTGGACTTTGTTGTTAAGCCTTTGCAATTACAACTTAACAAGGGACTGAAGATGGGAACTAGCTAAAACAATAATCTGTGACAGTACATTGGATGGTAACATTTACATTTGGGTTGCGTATTGTCCTTTTTCACACATATTCCAAAGACGAGTGAGGCACGCAGTAATGGATAGTGTCTCCGTGAGTTATCTTACTATGATTTGAAAACACCATTGGACTATTGAAAGGTGTAATTTTATGTAAAAAATAGTCTATTATGACTTGCATTTGAAAACTGTCAACTCGATAGTTGATCAGCAGAAAGCCATTCTACACATGGAAGGTAGGGTCATAGTAAAGAAATATGACAGTGGACACACGGTATTCATGTACATTAAGGCAAAGTTGAGTGGAAGAAAAAAGTGTGGTAGAAAACAATGCACTTGCAACAGGAAAAGCTGTTAGCTTGAGATACTCGTGTTTTTCTTCCCAGACTATTTGACACCTGATCTTTCTGCAATAATAACAATAACCTGGTAAATTTACCCAGATACACTTAGTAGGATCATTTCAATCTTATACCAGCTACTGCAATTTGAACATTCTCTATAATCATGTCTCTTTGTGTAATTTGTATTTTTTTATTTTTTGATATTAATTTGTGATGTGTGGATTGCTGTATGTATACCCATCTCTATTTTCAGGCTGTAGTTTACATTAGGATCACATCAGAACATTTTTAATGTTTTTTGTGCCCCAATTAGCATAGCTACCAATCTTGTCTTTTTTTTTTTTTAATGACAAATATATTGCAAGAGGAGCACGGCTTACTAACAGACACAAAACCTGAGCTCACAACAACTAGCTAGAAGACAAAGTGCACTACACAGAACTGAAAATATGACAGTATCGTTGTCACATTTGCAAGGTGGTGCATCTCTCAGAGGAGGTTACTGTCATGTTAATGGAACTCGGTTTTGTTTCTCAGCATGTATTCCCCTTCTCATTTCTGTTCCTTCCCTTTATCTCTCTTGCTGAATCCACTGTGCAATCAGATATGCAATTGTTTGGATTCCGTTGACAAAAATATGTTTCTAAAGGAGGCAGCAGCTGAGGAACAATCCCATGAAAATTAAACCGTTGTATTTTAATTGCTTCACTTCTGCTTTAGTGTCTGCAATTTGCCTTAGCACTCCCTTTAAATTAGATACCCTCCTTCTTATTATATTGTCCTAATGGTGGTCACAAAAATTAGACTGATGTCCTGTGACCCTCTTTTTTCCTGCCCTTTCCACACTTTAACTAATTCATTATATTAGCTCTGATTTACCATGATATTAAATGCTTACTGTGTGTGTTTTTTGTGTGGACATGGTGAAATTGCAGCTGAGACAGATCCACAGTGTCTTGTTAGTTCAAATTCTGTGAGATCATCTATTTTGAACTTTATGTTGTGTTGTTCTCTCATATTGTCCAGTGGGCCTGGTTAATGTATAGCCTGCAGAAAAATCAATAAGTGCCTTGGGAAGCCCTGCAGGAAGAAATGTTGCTATCTTGGGAGAGTAAGAATGAAAAATCATTGGCTTGGTAGCGGAAGGTCACTTACAATGTTAATATTAGTTGTTCAATACTGAAATTGTTATCTTTTATACTGCATGTTTTCAAGTGTTGATCAGATAATGAGTAAAGCTTTGCACTTTAAAATGAAGGAAATTGATTGTAGCTCATGCATTTTTGACATCTGGTTTTGATTTTGTATTCTAGGTGTTGATGCTTGTCTGCACACAAATCTTTTTAAGCAAGTAAGTATTACAAAGCTTTGAAGTCCAAACTACATTACTTTCTACTACATAAGATTTTCACAACACCTGGGGTAAAAGCACCACATCTTTACTTTATTATCAGCCTGGCCATTGCCTTCCTATGCTATTCTGCTCAAAAAACATTCTTACAGCACAATCTGGGCTTTCTCTTGTGACTAGGATTGTTGGGTAGATTTTCTACAGGGCAATCCTTAAATCAAAACATTTAACATGATCTGCATGCTTTTGTTTAAAAAAAACAGGTATTGTTTTTTTGCCTCTATGCTCTTAATATATTAACACCAGTATGACAAGTCGGTTAATTAGAATTCATTGGATTTGCATAATAATGCCTTAAAGCCATTCATAGCTTGAGAAGTGTACTTCTTAAAACATTCTTCCCTCGTCTAGAACCGTTTGTCCCATGGAAGATCGCAGCAAAACTGGAGTCCATCTCCAGAGGGTTTTGAGCAAGAGCAGAGTACACCCTGCTCAGGTTATCAGTCCTCACCAGTGATGGCATAGTTACTTTGAAAAAGTAACTTAGTTAGATTACTGATTACTTGATTTGGAAAGTAACTAAGTTACATTAAAAGTAACTTTTTTA